>CAUYON010047809.1:0-69535 GCA_963573935.1 Arctocebus calabarensis
TTTATATAGTGATCAAGAAAATGCCATGAAGGCTATCTGTAACAGTACGATCAAAACATTTCTGAATGTATATGAATCGTGCCCTATGATTGCACCAATGTACAGAATTATGATTCAATAAAATTATAAAAAAAAATAGTAGTTTTGCACTCTGTAGGAGAGACAAGTTCCTTCCTTCCTTCCTTCCTTCCTTCCTTCCTTCCTTCCTTCCTTCCTTTCTTTCTTTCTTTTTTTTTTTTTTTTTTTAGACAGAGTATCAAGCTGTCCCCCTGGTAGTGCCATGCATCACAGCTCACAGCAACTTCCAACCCTTGGGCTTAAGCAATTCTCTTGCCTCAGCCTCCCAGGTAGCTGGGACTACAGTCACCTTCCACAATGCCCAGCTACTTTTTGGTCACAGTTGTCATTGTTGCTTAGCATACCTGGGCTGGGGTCAAACCCGCCACCCTAAGTGTATGTGGCCAGTGCCCTTGCTGACTGAGCTACAGGCACTGCTGACAAGTACATTTTTATTATACTTCATCTCATATGTTCAGTGTTGAGTGTTTTCATAGCAGCTAATATTACCTAAAAGATTCAGGCTGTCAGAGAGGAGTTCAGAAAAAGATAACAGCACAGCGAGAATGAGGAAGACTGAGCTGTGTAATCCACACACCAGAACAGGTTGGAGCCAGAACCAATCTGCAGGATGAAGGCTCAGGCAAAGCCTATCTGAGTGGCAGGGTTTAATCTGATGTCTTACTGTTACTCTCTTCTCCCCACCCTGGGAATTTTTCTCCAAAGTTTCACACAAGCTGCTCACGGATAATCTTCATCAACTGCAAAATTTGGACCCAATTTGAACTTTCCAGTTATGTCAAAGGAAGAACTAGTTTCTCCATCCTTCATCCAATAAACATGGAGCTGGGAAAACAGAGCTACAGCCACCATGGGCATGCTACACGACATTATTGTTCCATTCTGACTCTTGACCATCCCTTGGAAGGGTCTCCAGCTTTCCTGTCCATTTGCTAATGGGCTGTATTCCAAGTGTTGAGATCCCTTCATTGTTGCTGACGTATGATCCTGCTGACTGTAGTGCAGCACCTTAGAATGAATGAGAAATTAGGAGACTTGCACAAGTCCTGGACGTCCTGACTCTGAACTGCCCAGGGATGCCCTAGACCACTCCCTGCTATACCCATGTCCAGCAAACCCTTATAAGAAGAAACTCAGGGTGAATATCTAATAACACTTTTAGATAAAGAATCTTAACAACTTAGGCAAATGCTGAAGGATATGTCATGGAGAAAGAAAGTCATAAATACAAACAATAGCCAAGCAGGGAGTCCTAGAACGTAGAACTGTAGTTAACAGTAGTTAACACATTTCTCCCCTAATTGTTCCATTTATATGTACTTCACTATACTCCTCTCTTAATTTTCTTTCTCTGAAATATAAACGGTGTAATTGACAGTTCAGTTAACTTAGTCCATTTATTATACACTTTTAAGACAAGGTTGTTTACGAACTAGTGGAAAGATGAAAACAACAAGACATGAAAGCAGTGACTTGATAAGACACAGGTCTCCACTCTGGGGAAGAGAGTTGGCACAACTTACATTATGCATGTACAGTTGTGCAGCTGGAGCATGAAAATAGGCTATTTTATTGTCTAGTGAAATGTAAATACAAGTATTGAAAAGCCAAAGGTCACAACTGTAGAGTATACTGCAAATGTCTCACTTAATATCATGGAAATGCCCTAGATAAGATGAACACATTTCTTAAATTCCTTTTCAGCCTAAATTTCACACGTCCCTTAGCATGCCCCAAACCAATGTTTCTGCAAGGCTATCACCACAAGGCTTGGAGGTGGATTTAACATGCTTCTTATCATGAAAATCTTCAATCTTAAAGTAAATTTTCTTTTCTATTTTTTGCAGTTTTTGGCCAGGGCCAGGCTTGAACCCACAACCTCCGGTATATGGGACCAGTACCCTACTCCTTGAGCCACAGGTACCTCCCTAAATTAAATTTTCTTCCCTATCTCTCTTTCTTTGACAGAGTCTTTCTCTTTTACTTAGGCTAGAGTGCAGAGGCACAATCAGAGCTTATTCCAATCTCAAACTCCTGAGCTCAAGTGGTCCTCCTGCTTCAGCCTTCCAAGTAGCTGAGACTAAAGGCTGACACCTTTAGTTTTTCCTTACACTTCATTTTTATTTTATTATTTTTAATTAATTTTTTTTCTGTAGGTCTCAGCTATGTTGCCCACTGTGGTCTTGAACTCCTATACTCACGTGAGCCTTTCACCTTGGCTTCTCAAAATTCTGGGATTATAAGTCTAAGCCCTGACTCCCAGCTAGCAGGGTTATGTTCATAGACAATGGGATGTGTGGCTGGTTCCTAGGTTTACTGATTGGCAGCAGAATTAGAATCTGTGTGAACAGCCTCATCGTGTGGGCAGCCATTCTGCTGGACACATGTTCTCTATATTTGATTTCTGCAACTCTTCTCAAATTCCATGAGATACCTTACACTTTCTAGATTATCCATCAGACATATGTAGCAAACATACCAAGAAAACACATGGAAATAATGAACACAGAACAAAAAATATGTAGGCTACCGTTAGGAACAGAGGAATAGAGATATGATGAGAAAGTGGCAAACAGGATCACTGATGGTCCTGACACCTGCTTTATTTATTAAACTCCATGGAGGTTGTGCCTATTATAATATTTGAACACCAGAATGAAGTTTAAGAACAAACTAAGAAAATGCAGAGAATTTCAGGAAGAAACACTAGGGATCATAGGTGCTAGAAAGTTCACTTGGATGCTTTAAAAGCAATATCGAAGCCTGTGTATCTGGTGTGTGCCAAGCTAGGTAACAAAGCCTAACTATCAGACCACATTGCAACAAAGCCTTTAGAATTTATGCAGAGCGAGATGAAAAATCCACTTGAATATTTTGAACAGAGGAGCTTCTTAGTCTGACATTTGTTTTGAATGATCACTTTGCCATGGTGTGGAGAATATTGCAAGGAACCCTTTGAAAAACTATTGCAGAGTTCCAGATTAGAGAAGACAGTGCTTCTCTGGGATGGCAGTGGAAATCGGGAGAGATAGTACACTCTTGTGTATTCTGAAGATACTTGTCATAGAAAACGATAATAATCAAACTAATAATAAAGAAATGGTTTGAGCAAAATACAACCTTGAGATATTGAGATAGTCTCTCTCTCGGGGGAGGATTTAAATCAAAGCAAATTATAGATGGATTGAGGATTAAAATATAAAACATAAAATAGTTTACAAACACTGAAGGAAATACAAGTTCATTAACAAATTCATTTGGGGTTACAAAAAACTTCCTGAGGAGAAAGACAGTCATAAAGGGTCATAACAAAGAAATTTAAAACTTTTGCTTATCAAACATGATGAAAAGTGTGAAGCAAATTATCAAATTTGTGAAAACATCGGCAATGCCCCAAATGTTATTGGAATTCTTATGTTACCGGTTATAGAAATAAGTTCCGATTACTTGTTCCGTCCCCAACTGTAACGATTCATTCCCTGTAATGATCAGTGTATCAATCTGGCCATTGTTTCTTCTTTGTCCACTTTGTTTTCTTACTATTTTTTTGCTCCTTAACCAGCTAAGAAAACATGTTCTATTAGTATAATTCTGACCTGATAAGTGCTCTAAACTTTATAGATCTTCTTTTCTCCTTTTCATTTCAATTTCCTGGCAAAACCATAACTTTAGAAAATCCAACCAATTACTTGTCTTAAATTAACTATTGGGACCTGATCAAGCTCAAAAGCCTCTGGAAAGCCAAGAACATAGTAAGTACAGCAAGCAGACAGCCCTCAGAATGGGAGAAAATATTTGCAGGTTATACCTCCGACAAAGGTTTAATAACCAGAATCCACAGAGAACTCAAATGTCTTAGCAAGAAAAGAACAAGTGATCCCATCTCAGGATGAGAAAAAGACTTGAAGAGAAACTTCTCCAAAGAAGACAGGCTCACAGCCCACAGATACATGAAAAAATGCTCACCATCCTTAATCATCAGAGAAATGCAAATCAAAACTACCTTGAGATATCACCTAACTCCAGTAAGATTAGCCCACTTAACAAAATCCCCAAACCAGAGTTGCTGGTGTGGACATGGAGAAAAGAGAATACTTCTACACTGCTGGTGGGAATGCACATTAATATGTTCCTTTTGGAAGGATGTTTGGAGAATACTTAGAGATTCTAAAAATTGACCTGCCATTCGATCCTATAATTCCTTTACTAGGTATATTCCCAGAAGACCAAAAATCACATTATAACAAAGACATCTGTACCAGAATGTTCATTGCAGCCCAATTCATAATTGCTAAGTCATGTTAGAAGCCTAAGTGCCCATCAACCCACAAATGGATTAATAAATTGTGGTACATGTACACCATGGAATATTATGCAGCCTTAAAGAAAGATGGAGACTTTACCTCTTTCATGTTTACATGGATGGAGCTGGAACATATACTTTCTAGTAAAATATCTCAAGAATGGAAGATAAAGTATCCAATGTACTCAACCCTACTATGAAGCTAATTTATAGCTTTCATATGAAGGCTATAACCCAACTATAGCACAAGAATATGGGGAAAGAGGAAGGAGAGGGAAGGAGAGGGATTAGTTTGGGGTGGAGGGAGGGTAATTGGTGGGGCCACACCTACCTACACACCTTCTGCATCTTAGAAGAGTACAGGCAAAACTTACTAAATGCAGAATACAAATGTCTTCATACAATAACTAAGAAAATGCCATGAAGACTATGTTAATCAGTTTGATGAAAATAGTTCAGATTGTATATGACACCAGCACATTGTACCCCTTGATTTCACTAATGTGCACAGCCATGATTTAATAATAAAAACAATAAAAATAAATAAATAATAAAACATAACAAAATAAAAAAATTAAGTAGCTAAGCATTTCTGGAGAAAATTACACATATATTAGGGTAGGAATAGCTCATATTCATCGCTCAAAATAAATAATCTTGCAATGCTATGTACACTGTATAGCATGTTTTCCAATTAGCAATGTATTATCGATATTTAAGTTAATAAATTCCAGTATGTAGATTTGGGCAGTACAAGTAAATTAATAAATCCAGTGTCTTTGGCATGTATTTTGATTCCAATATTGATAAGCTATTAAGAGGAATGTGAAGAGCAATGATATATCTCTATTATTGCTTCTGGAAAAAATTCTTAAAAGTATGGAAACATGAGTAAAGGGATTAAATATTTTAAGTCTTCTTATGTGTATTTTGTAATTTGATTCCTTTTCACAAATGTAAGTGAGAGTTCCTGTATTACTTTTTGATGACTTTCTAATTTATAGATTTAAAAGGCTGTTATCTCATTACATTACCTCAATTACAAAGTAGTTTTAATATTTGTCGTGCATATTAGTTCTACTATTTTAGTTTTATAGTCGTTAACTAACGAACATTGCCTTATTTTTATTATCGTGTTTATTTCAATAATAAAGATGAGAATTTTCAAATATTGAGAATATCAAAAGCACTCAGAGAAAATATTTAAGTGATTTTTAATAATGTTTTCTCTATATCTTACTTATAATTAGAAAAAGTGACTATTTCAAAAGGAGTTTTATTTTGCTTTCCTATATAGATAAAACATCATTTAGCTATTTAGCATTTATTTTTGATAATGATATCCTTAAACAATTTGGAAGAGAAATAGAAAAAAAAATAATTATTTACAAAGGAAAATAATCTCAAAACAGTGAAAATTTATGATACTTTATAAAAGTACAATTCATTGTACAAAATTATGTACCAATATGTCTTGCATAAATTAAAATATGCTTGTTATTGGTATTAAGGAAGGCAAAGCCAAGCACGGTGAGAAGTGACTATAATCCTAGCACATGGGGAGGCTGAGGCAGGAAAATTACTTGATTTGGGGAGCTTAAGACCAGCCTGAACAGCATAGCCAGCCTTTATTTCTCAAAAAAACCCAACAACGACAACAACAAAAACTCCGTCGAATGTGGTGGCATGCATCTGTAATGCCAGCTAATCAGGAGGCTGAGGCAGGAGGGTTACTTAACCCCAGGAATTGGAGATTACAGTGAGCTATGATTGCATCATGCACTCTAGTCTGGGTGACAGAACAAGACCTAAAATAAATGAAGGAATGAATAAACAAATAAACAAGAAAATAAATAAATAAGAAATTAAAGTTACATTTATCTATCACTTCATATATATATAAATGTTATATATAAATGTGTTTGTGTGTGTGTGGCTTGTTCAGGGCCTAAAGGACTAAGAAACATATGAACAAAAATGAATCCCTAGTAGGAAGTTCACAAAGCAAGCAAGAATAAAAGTGCTGAGCCTCAACCTGGAATTTCAAAAGGTAGGGATGTGCACTTGTGTACTTCCCACCTGTGGCCAGGGACTATCTCTTACTAATGTTATATAGTTCCTGAGAACAGTTGGTCAGGACTATGCAAGCAAATTCTCCCATATATTATTTCATTTATAGGAGATAGCAAAACTACAGACTGTCAGCCAGCATTACCATGTAAGTACATTCCACAGTGAGTTAGAAGCCTGGTCTGGCTTCACTATTATATTCTATTCTAGACCTTCTGTCAGTTTGATGGGACCAGGCTCAGAGATAATTTAGGCTATAACATAAAGCTTGCTCAAGAAATAAAACCCTTTAAATATTTTACTTACTTTTAAAACTTGAGATATTGCAACAAAAATTGGATCCAAAGTTGTGGTTTGTTTGTTTTCTAAACATACACATATAGATATATCTATAATTAGCTTACATACACATTTTCTATCAACACATACATATGTTTTGATATTAGCATTAAAGCTATTTTATAAACATACTACATTCATAAAAGTATTATTTCTCCCACTCTTTTTCTTCTAAGTCCATATTTTGACACCCAGCAGACCTGGTCATGTTTCAGGAAGACAAATGCTCAGTATTGGAGAGAGCTGTCCACTCCTGAATTCTGTTAAAACTCATCATTGACAGAGTTTGCTTTATCAATAATAAAGTGGCCAAAGTCCCAGAACCCATCCTCCACTGTGCCATTTTAAAGAGAGAAATGATTGCTATTTTTGTAGCATAGTTCTACAGTGGTTCAATTACCTCATTTTAAAACCTTCTTTGGACTATCACAACAGAAACGAGATTCTAAAATTATGACAATGAATTAAATATTTAAGTATGACCATCAAATGCATTCTCCAAGTAGGAATACTTTAAGGAAATTCAACAAAGCAAACTTATTGTCCAAAAGTGTGAAGAAAATCTGACATAAAATGATATAAATTATTGGTTTTGGAACACATTGCTGATTTCATTTTCCCCTAGAATACTTATTGCCCAATTACAGTTTTAGACTAGTACTAATATCAGCTTGCATCCTTTAGCATACCTGATTATTGAGAGGGGTGGATAGACGGGTGGGGCAAACATACAAATCTTCATTCTGCTCTTCTTTCTTCCCTTTTCTAAATCCTTTTCTAATTTCAATCTTTTAACTTTTAACAATCCTTTTCTACTTTTATATTCTTTTTCTTGCTCCTTTTTAAAGGTTATTCTTTTCTTCCTCTTTCATTCATTGTTGTAAATATTTGCTGCTTTTTCTGAGAGAAAACTTCAGTCTGCTTATAAAATCTCTACCTTTGGTTCTTTTTGGCCAAACTGTTTTCTGTGTGTCGTTGACTTTAATGTCATGCAGATCAAACTGGAGAATGCTGTGTAAAATAAACCCAATAGCAATATGCAATGCCTTGAATCGTGAATGGACACTATGTAATCAGCATGAAGGTAGAGACTTTAATTAAAATGCTCTATTCCTAGTATAAAAAGTATAATGTTACATTCCTAGTATAAAACGTTCCTGGTATATGGTAAGAAAATGATCACAAGAGTAGAAGACAAGGAGTTTCAGATAAGGGAATTCAAAGGGGATATAGAAGCATACTGGAAATGTAATCTAGGTGTCCATAATTGGATTTTTGTTGGGTTGTTTTATGTGTTCCAGGATTGGATCTTTTTAACGAGGTTTCCATTAATAGGACAGGGAAGTACAAACAATATAGACACATGTGATCAATGCTGTGGCAGAACTATGTTTGTACATAAAAGCCTTTAAACTTGGGACAGCACCTGTGGCTCAAAGGAGTAGGGCGCTGGCCCCATATGCCGGAGGTGGCAGTTTCAAACCCAGCCGTGGACAAAAACCGCAAAAAAAAAAAAAGGCTTTAAACTTGTCTGGAAGAATGAGAAAAAAGTCATATGGGAAATAATATATAAGCTGAATCTTGAAGTATGAGACAAATTCATTGGCTCTAGAAGGGAGAGGGGGCAAATCAAGAAAGGGAACAGCAAACAAGTGATGGGACACTGAATGAGACTTTTTCTTTTGCTCCAGAATTAGTGGACAGTGCTCCCTTTCTCCATCACCAATGTTCACTGATATCCAGTAGATGAGATCTGCTAGAATCTTCTTCCCTTTATCTACTTCCAGTTACATTGGGAGGGGACTGGCTTGGGTGACCTTAGAGGTGAAATGGAGCTCAATGGGTGGCAACGGAGCTACTGGTATTCTTCATTTTGGAGAGGCAAGGATATGAGAAATAATCAAAACTAGAGTAGAATTCAGACCCAAACAAAACAAAATACTAAAAATTAGTTTATTCCAGTTTAACTTTAACATCATATTGTATTCCAACTTGGTCTCCACACCTGGTGCAAACCAGACTTGTTCTTGGAAAAGTGGGATACTCAACTCTTTTACTGCCTTTCCCTCTTCCAGATTCTGCATCCCCCATGTTCAAGGACAAGAGGGAAGAAAAGATGTGAAGAGAGGAAGAGCATTTCCCTTTATTTAATTAGGGCAGAGTTTACTATCCTCTCCCCAGGCAGCACACCTCGTTTGTTCTCTGTAGTATGTTAATTGTTTTCTCCCATGGATTCTACTCTCTTTTGTCTTGAGCTCCTGCCCCAATTGATCCACCTGGCCCAGACTCCCAAAGCACTAAGTTTACAGATGTGAACCACCACACCTGAGAATACTAACATTGATAAGTGGGTGGAGTGTCCTAGAGGCCAAATATTTAGGAAAGCACACATCCTGTGAGGAAGAAAGTAATGTCCTAACACAGAGACTAACATATTATTGTATCATGAAATGTAAGTAAGAAGAGTTTCAAGAAAGAGTATGAAATTAATTATGTAAATTATTTCAGAAAACCAGATCAGAAGAAAAACTAGGAAAAGATGTAACACTTTGGGATGTAGGACTAAATAACATTCATAGTCAATAGAGGAGAATATATAACATGGCAAAGCAAAGGTTCAGAAGAAGATGGATAAAAACCAGACAGAAAGTAGCGATCACATACATTAATGGAGAATATCATCTGTAGAATCCAATGGTAACTAATAGCCAGCAACTCTTGAGGAAAGACCCAAGCAAGGCAGGCAAACAAACTAGGAGGTTATCCTGATATAGCCCAAATGTTAAATACATGCAGCATTCAGTAAAGGCGTTTACTCACTGAATATATGTAATGTGTGTGTCATTCCTAGCAGTTGAACTTCTTCTAGACATCTATGCCGGAGCATATTTGCAAGATGAGGAATGTGACATTTCACAATTTTATGGTAGTGATGACAGTGTACATAATATATTTCTATGTGTATTTATAACATTAGTGAAAAATATATTTTTCTAATATTATTAATGACTTATTTGAATATATTTGTAGACAGAAGTAGACAAGTAAGTGTAGGTGGGAAATTAACAAGTATGCAGGGGTAATTAACTGTCAGTGCAAAGATCTAGGGAAAGCAAGAGTGAATTAAATCAAAAGCATTGCAAACATTAGAGAATAAGAAAAGACCGAGATGCAACTAGGAGGAAAGGAAAGCTTGATTAAAATTTAACAGGATAATTCACAAAGTTATTCATCATTGCTGAATAATTAAAATTATTATAATGAAATATATCATAGCACATTAGAAAAATGTCTTATTCAAAAGTAATGTCTATGTAATTAATAATTTAAATTATATGTAATCATGATAGATAATTCAGTCATATCTGTGTCAGCAAATATTACTACGTTTATTAAGATAATCAAGAGATATTGAAGATTGCCTTTTTACTTTCTATGATTTTTAAAATCAATTGCCTATATATTTCAGGCATATTACACAAAATATTTTTTACTATTTTGCATTATAATCTGATGTTTATTAATTTATACTTTTTTAGCTGCCTCCCAAGCTCTTAAATCATCTAAACTGCCTAAGACCCAGAGTGCTGTTCATATTATCTAAATTTTTCTAGGAATAGACAGATAGGACTGATAAGAACATAGCCCTTTCATTTACAAAGCAGTACTATATTCAGCATTGCAATTTATTCCTTAATACATAAATGATGATAAAATAGATTGATTGAATTAATTTCAGCCATGCATAGTCATAATATCATGTTGCATCAAATAAAATAAAAAGCAAATTTCTATCAGTGGTAGACTTTAAAATATTTATATCTGTCCCAGCTGTACCTTTAGTCAATGACTACAGAGGAAACTATATCGATTAAAAAGGATAATTAACTTTTCATAGATCTGCCTGGCGTTTATGATGTGAATTTGATTTGTGATGAACTGCCTACCTAAAAGGAATTCATTTTTAATTTGCATATCACACTCTTCTTCTTAAATCAATTTCTTCCTAGTGTAATTCATTTTATTTTTGTTTGTAGTCTACCATTATTAGATGGAATTGTCTGAAGTGATATACATAGTAATTCAACGAATATATCAATTTTTCACATAAATCCAAACATTTTATTTAACGATGACAAATTTTTGTCACAAGATAATAAAAGATTAGAGAGTCTTTGTCATGAACAGAGAACAATGCATGTTTTGATATGTTTTGAGACAGAGAAAATCAGCTTGATCAAATAAATTTTATAAAGGCAAAGAATAGTATTTTATTTATTTTCTTTTCTAAAGGAACCTATTTCATTTTTAAAGCTTGCATTTATGCTATCTTGCCAATAATTTCAGACTAATATCTTACTCTTGCAGACCTCCTGTCAGTTCATGCAGGCATCTTTGAGGTCCACCTGCAGTGTGCTTTATTAAATGCAAGCAAAGATGAAAGGCTCCCGTTCAAAAATGTGGTTTGCCATGGGGCTAATATTTATGATCATTAGACAAAGGTCATACAGTGGAGCTCATTAATGCACATTCTCTGGGATGAAATCAATCTCCATAATATTGATTTGATATCTCATTGGCACTCCCCTCCCTGAACTGGTTATCTCACTTGCGAAAGTCACCCAAGACAAAAAAGTAGATCTTTCTGTGTTCTCAGTTAAGGGCCCTTTTGGATCCTAGGATCTTGCACTTTTTTATTAGTTACTCAGAAAAAAAGATTTTAAAAGAAATAAATTGCTTTTCTACTATGGGCACTATTGGGTTTTTTTCTGTAGTTTTTATAAATCATATGCATTCAAAATGTGAATTAGATTTATCTAAGTATAGGCAGATATGTTGTTTAAAGTGTAATATATTGATTTAACCAAGATATCGTTAATTTTTTAATTTAAACATATCTACTCGATGTGATTTTAGGGCTCAGGAGTCTCCTCTGTGGTCTATTTTGTCAAGGCTCTCTGCCATGTCTGCACATGGGCATGTACGTGATCGTTTAATTGGAGTAACAGAGAGGAAGTGGTGACTTGGCATCTGTCTTGTGAAACATTTAGGAGAGAGACATGTTTACTTCTTCCTTGAAGTAATGTTCCCTGTCAATTCTAGAAATGAAGTAGACACAAGCCACATATTTCTCATTAGGGAAAAAAAAATCTGTAGATTCTAGATTCAAACTGGTACAAGCACACTCAGAGCCTTTCTAACTCTCACATGTGGTTTCCAAGAGACACTGTGAATATCAAGGAAGCAGCAGCCTCCCTAGTCCCCGAGCCTCAATACTTTTGTTAAATTTAGTTACAAGACGGATGAGAAGTGTTTCTTCTTCCCCCTTCACTTCCTTCTAGTCCGAGCATAATGCTGTGAACAGCGATGGGCGGGAGGCTATGCATTCTGTAGACTTCTCCTAGACTTCATTTTCCTAGTTTAAAAATCAGATTTTTCCTTGAGAAAGAGTGTGGAGCTTGAGTCTGAGGAAAATGAGTACATCGAGACCAAACTTTCACAAAACTTAATTAAACCTCTTTGGATGAGTATTTCTAAAATAAACAACTATGAAATACCACTTTGAATGTCAGAATATGACTGTTTCTCAGACCAAATATAGCTTTTTCCCTACATTAGGAGTTAGATGTGCTGGTCACCAAAAGAACTTTCAGAAGGAGTAACATTCTTCTAAAGCCTTCAAGACACAAAACAAGATCAAATAATGTATTAAATATAACATGAAGACCGGACACCTTTATAAGATTTCAAGTTTTAGAATATACTTCTGTCCTCCACTTTTGTAAAGCTGGGCGGTCACAATAAGAAAAAAGGATGTAGTTTATCCCTGTAACAGGCTCAGGGTGTTTTTCCTTTTTTTTTTCTTGTCTTTTCGAGATAGTCTCTCTCTGTTGCCCAGAGCTGAAGTGCAGTGGTATCATTGCCTTCTGCAGCCTCAGACTCCGGGGCACAAGTGATTTTCCTGCCTCAGCGTCCTGAATATCTGGTACTGCAGGTATATGCAGCCATACCTGGCTAATTTTTCTATTTTTTTATATAGCTGAGGGTCTCACTGTGTGGCTCAGGCTGGTCTCAAACTCCTGGCCTCAAGTGATCCAACTACCTCAGTCTCCCAAAACACTGATAACTGGTGTGAGACACCTTGGCTGCCTCCTCTGACTCTTTTCTTTTCCTCTCCCTCCCTCTCCCTTTCTAGCCTTCTGCCTTCCTGTCTTCTTTTCTTCCTTCTTTCCTTTGACATGAGGTCTTGCTTTGTTTTCCTGGCTGGAATACAAGCAGTAGCTATTCACAGGAATGATGATAGCTCACTGCAACCTTGAATTCCTAGCCTTAAGTGATCCTCCCTCCTCAGCCTCCCAAGTCGCTGAGACTACAGGCACCTGCCACAACACTGGCTATTCTATAAATAACTTTTTTCTATTGCATACATATATGGATTATGTGCAATATTTTTTTATACACATGCATGCATTGTATAGTTGTTAAGTCAAGGCTTTTAGAATCTTTGTCACCCAAATAATGCGCATTGTATTCATTAATTAATATCTGATCATCCACCTCCCCTGCCACCCCCTCGCTCTTCCAGTTTCCATTGTCTGTCATTAGATTGTCTATGTCCCTGTGGACGCACATTTTTTGCCCCATGGATGAGTTAGAGCATGAGATCTGACTTTCTGCGCCCAGCTTATTTCACTTATTTCAGTTAAGATAATGCCATGTTGCTGCAAAAGGTGATTTTGCTGGGTTTTTATGGCTGAATGGTAGTTCATTCTATAATTATATCAAATTCTTTTTCCACTCATTTTCTGGAGGACACTAAGGTCCCTTCCAGATCTCTGCTTTGGGGAACAGTGCTGCAATAAACGTGAGTGCAGATATCTCTTTGATGCATTGACGCTTTGAGTCAGGTGCAGGTATCTGCACGTAGCAATAAACGTGTGTGCAGGTATCTTTTTGATGCTTTTTCTTTGATTGATTAAATTGCAGTTTTATTTTTAGTTCAAGGAGAAACCTTCATACTGTTTTCCATAGAGGTGGTATTTATTACATCCAATAATACTGTGTAAAAGTTTGTTTCCTCCTCATTCTCATCAACAGGTGTTATTTTTTGTCTTTTTTAGTAATAATCATTCTGCCTGGGATAATATGACATCTCCTTGTGGTTTTAATTTGCATTTCTCTGATGATTAGTGATGTTCCGAACTTATTTCATATGCCTCTGGGCTATTTGTATGTCTTCTTTAAAAAAGAGCTATTCATGTCTTCTGCACATTTTTTCAGGAGACTATTTGAGGATTTTTTGGTTGAGTATTTTGAATTCCTTGCACAATCTGCTTGTTAGTCCCCTACTGGATGAATAATTTGGAAATATTTGCTCTCATTTATTTCAGTTTCTGTTCATTCAGTTGGTTATTTCTTTTGCTATGCAAAAGCCTTTTAGTTTAATTAAGTCCCATTTGTCTAGTTGTGTTTTTATTGCCTGTATTGTTAAGGACTTAACCATAAAATTTTTGCCTAGAGTGATGTCCTGAGTATTCCCCCTATGTTTCCTCACAATTATTTTATAGTTTTGAGTCTTGTCTTTAATATAACTTGAGTTGAAGAAAGGGAAGTGGAGCAAGATCCAAAGAACTTTTACTTTCCACTGAAGTAGCATGTTAAAGAAGTTCTAAAACATTAGAATTTGCATGCTTGCTCTTCACTTGTTATGACCCTCAAGTTACTGTTCATGACACGGGAACGACATATGCTTGGATCCAGTTGACTTAGAGTAAAGGTAAGTTATTCGTCCCAAAAGATGTTTAAATTATACCTTGAGAAAGAGTTTAAACTAGTAGAAAAAGGCCTGGAGATGTAAAAAACAGAACAGTACCATTTGGAAAATGGTTATTAACTAAATGTTGCCAAAGAATGGTGAGAGCCTACTGAGAGCTGATGCTGGGGAAAGTGTGCTTCCAGCTCAAGGAAGTATCTAGACTCTAAAGTAGAATAGAGAGTGGGGGCGCCTGTGGCTCAAAGGAGTAGGGCTCTAGCCCCATATGCCAGAGGTGGTGGGTTCAAACCCAGCCCCAACCAAAAACTGGGAAAAAAAAAAATAATAATAAATAAATAAAGTAAAATAGAGTAAAATCATACTTTCTAACATGAGTTGGGTACTTACTGCAAAATAAATAAAGTAAAATAGAGTAAAAACCATACTTTCTAACATGAGTTGAGTACTTACTGCCTGTCACACACCACAATGTTCCAAAGAGACAAAACACTATTCTTATGCCTAGAAAGAAAACAAATAATAAAAATACTGCTTTCAGATATTTGAATGACTAACCTAAAAATAAACATTTAAGTGTCAGCTTGAAGATCACTAAGTAAAACAGTAAGTGTCACCATCAGAACCTAATGCAGGTACTCCAATCTAAGCCATATTTCTTATTCATTCATTTATTCATTCATTCATTCATTTCAGGGTTTTACTCTGTTGCCCTTGGTAGAGTGCTATGGCTTCTACCACAAAGTGACCTCAAACACTTAGGCTTAAGTGAGCCTCTTGTTTTAGCCTCCCAAGTAGCTGGAACTATAGGTGCTCACCACCATGCCAGCCTAGTTTTTCTATTTTTAGTAGAGACAGGGTCTTGCTCCTGCTCAGGCTGGTCTCGAACTCCTGAGCTCAAGCAACCCCCAGCCTTGACCTCCCAGAGTGCTAGGATTACAGGCATGAGCCTTATTGATATTTTTAAATGTGTATATTGATCACAATTTTATTTTTACTTTATGTTATGTATTTTTTGGAATCATTTAAATTTTTGATGAAAGAAATTTGAAGTAATATTTTGTAAACAATTTGAGAAATAAGAGAGAAAATGTTTAAAGGCAGAGAGATCTAAAGAATTCTGTGTAATTATTCATGCATTTATTTATTCACACAGACTATAGTGGGCAGATGGTGAGATATGTCTCTAACTTTCCTCATATTTACAGTATAATTTAATTTAATACATAAAATAACATAGACACACCTGGGTTTACACTGGCCAGACATTGCTAAAGAATACATCTTTTTCCACAAGAAAAGCCTTTACATAAGAAGATATTTTTCTTTTATCCCTGATATAGTTTAAAACTGAAAACTTATTTTCTGGTATGTCTCTCAGCAAGAAGAAATGAGAGTTGATGCTGGCAACGAAGGTCAGAGAAGATAAGGCATTTTGGAAATTGAAATTCAGTCCAAAATGTAATGGAAACAACACATTCTAACAAACAAGAAGCACTTTTACTGTAATTTTCTATGTTTAACAATTGATTTTTTAACAGTTGGGAAGATTCTTGGGACCATGAGCCCCAGATATACACAAATTGATCCACACTTGCTTGGTCAGATTTTCATTATTATTTGTATAATGAACTCTTTATGAAAATGAATTAAAAGACTACATATTTTTCAGGGCTTAGCATTTTAGAATAACTACCACCACATAATAGAAATTCTATACAGTAAGTAATGTTGATACCAAGCACTGTAAGTACTTCATAGCCATTTGCCTCCCAGCATATAGGCTACAACAAGTTGAAATAACCAGAAAAGAAAACAACGGAAATTTGAAATCAGTTTTGAAAATCACTGATCCTCCAAAATCAGTTAACAGTCAATGAAACAAAAAGCAGTTTAATAGTGAGTTATCGTTCTAATACCCAAAGGGACAACACATACATCATTTTAATTATCGTATTTTGCAAAGTTCATATATTCTCCCTAGTTGAATTCTATTCATTTCCGAGGTAACGTGCTGATCAAATCTATGCAAATGCCATAAACAAAGGTGGACCAGTTTATTTGTTTGCAGCACGAAAATTTGGCTACTAATGGGGTTCGATTTTCAACATTAGGGTTGGCTATACATAACACACTCAGCCATGAGGGAAATATTTTTCTCAGGTTATAAGGAGCCCAGAAGCAAACAGACCAAGACTAATATTATAGCTCCACAATATCATCAAGAGGAAGGCTCTTTCTATTTTTCATCCTGCCATCCTTAACATGTTTTCATTGTTATGGTTTCAAATCCGTTCCATCTCAGTCACCATGTCCACCGTCCAGTATGAAGATGAATAAACACAGATAAAAAGATAAAGATGAGCTTTTTTCTTTTGGTACAAATATGATTCTATAATCCATATGGCTTTAACTTGCTCTTCTTATATTAAAAAACTTAATAAAAAATATGGGATATAATTTCATGTCATGATTTACCACATAAAAAGCAATGTACTATTAATGACCGTGTGAGTTTTTTCAAATTTTTTTGTTTGTTTATTTTTGGCTGGGGTTGGGTTTGAACCCACCACCTCTAGCATATGGGGCTGGCGCCCTACTCCTTTGAGCACAGACGCCTCCTAGTTTTTAAAATTTTTTCATGAATAAGAGCAATGATACAAGGAATATACTTACTTGTGTCTGTGCTCATGCGTGAAGATGTCATTAAACTTATAGAAATAGAATATCTAGGTTAAAAGCATGTAACATTTTAAATTTTGAAAGATATTGCCAAAGTCCAACTATTGTATTGATTCAAAATTCTAATAACAGGGTTGAGCATATTTGTTCTTTTACACATATTTCATTAAAAAATTTTCTTGGTTAAGCTTATTACTCATGTCAATTTTGTAGATGAAAATTGGAATCCATTACTTGGTTGATATTTCTTTAATTTTGAGTGAGTTGAGTATTATTTTGAATATTGCCTTTTTATATGGTTTGAGAGTAACATAAAATTATACCATACTTAAAGATCATTCATAATACATTGTTTTTATTTCAATATAAATTGAAACTATTTTATACATTTAACATTTATTCACTTTTTAATACATGTAAGAAAACCTTAACTCTATCTAACTTGCAACACTCTCGCTTGACTTACCCAGCTCTGGACGCTCTGCTAAGAACACGTAACAACCATGACAGCAACCACATCAGGCTCTGGAAACTAACTTCTTCCCAAGGCATTTATTCTATATACAGTTATTAAAAAATGTATGCTCTGCGAGGTGTGGTGGCTCACACCTGTAATCCCAGCACTGTGGAAAGCTGAGGAGGGAGAATTGCTTGAGCTCAGGAGTTGCAGACTCGCCCAAGTGAGAGTGAGACCCTAACTCACGAAAAAAATGGAAAAACCCAGCTGGGGGCCACGGCCAGCACCTGTAATCCCAGCGGCTTCTAGAGGCTGGGGCAGGGGGAAGCCCACAACCTGAGTCTGAGGTTGCAGTGAGCTATGATGCCATTGCACTCTGCTCAGGGCATAGGGTGGGACTCTGCGTCAACAACAACAAAAAACAAGCAAAAAAAATAAAAAATAAGCAAGGAAATAAAATTTAAAATTATGCTTATGTATGTATACATCACCATATAAACACACATGTGTGTATTAAGATATACTAAACACGGACTGTGTATCTAACACTTAAGAATTTTTGTGCAATTTGATAGACTTGAATTGTATCTTTAAGCTTTTTAAAACTATTCCTATTCCTTTTATTATTCTGTACAAATCAGAGATTTTGTTGCTGACTTTTGTTACCGTTAAATTGTAAAATAATAATAATGATATACCTCTATTTATAGTGTAGTACCTCTATTTATCATTAAATTGTAAAATAATAATAATAATGATATACTTCTATTTTAATTTATTTGTATGATTATACCATTTAGATAGTCTAAATACTTATTTAACTGTCCCTAATATAAGATGACACACTCAACAAAATTATTACAAATGCCATATTTTCATATATTTAAATAAACCCTCAAGCGTCAGAGAACTTTTAGAGTATGTGTGTGCTTATGAGTTAAAAACCAACTAAACCACTTATTGCTCTGGACTTGTTAACTAGTTAAACTTTAGAAAGAATAGTCAATGCAGACATTCACATTCTTGAATCAAAACTGTAGACAAGGACTGCGCCTGTGGCTCAAAGAAGTAGGGTGCCCCCATATGCCGGAGGTGGCAGGTTCAAACCCAGCACCCGACAAAAACTGCAAAAAAAAAAACTGTACACAAAATCAAAGGGTTGTTGTGGTATCAGTAAACATGTTCTCAAACTCCTTTGTCCATCCACACCCATAGAATAGGATTCTTTGAACATGTCATCAAGATTGCCAAACAGGAGGTCGTGAAGGCCAGATATGGTGGGCAGGTCATGGAGTTTGGAAAAGGAGATAATTTCAAATTACGGCTTAATTATGAACTGGTTATTTATGTCGGGGAATGTATTTACTTAATCATTAATTTTGCTTGACTTTATGTCCCACAAAATAAATTTCAAGCAGAGCCTCGTATAAATAACTGAAAATAAGTTTTGTCATCTGGAGGGCTGTTAGGTAGATTAGAGACAATATTAATATCATGGAATCTCAGCAAATGAATTTGATGCCACTTTTAGAATGTTCTTTAGCCAAACAAACAAAATAGCCTTCAATCGTCTTTGTGGTACATAACAACTTCTGCCTAAATTTCAAAATTCATAACTATCTCTTTTTTTGTCTCCATGTATTTTCCTGATTTTGTACTCTGATGTAATTTGTATTCATTTACCTTCCACTCAGGAGAGACAAGCCCCTCCCAGGGATCCAACAGCTTGTGGAATTTGCCTATCTGAAATACATGCATAGTTTGATCAGTAATATTAATAATAGGAATAAAAGAAATACATTCATGGAATAAATTAATGAAAGTTTGTTTTCTTGTTTTGTTTTGTTTTGTTTTTCTTTTTGTAGAGACAGAGTGTCACTTTGTCACCCTTGTTAGAGTGCCGTGGCGTCACACAGCTCACAGCAACCTCCAGCTCCTGGGCTTAGGTGATTCTCTTGCCTCAGTCCTTCGAGTAGCTGGGACTACAGGTGCCCGCCACAACGCCCGGCTATTTTTTTGTTGCAATTTGGCCAGGGCCGGGTTTGAACCTGCTACCCTCTGTATATGGGGCTGGCGCCCTACTCACTGAGCCACAGGTGCCTCCCTAATGAAAGATACTGTGTATATGAGGAAGGCAGTATTCAGCCTCAGAACACTGCACCCTGCAATCCTAAACTTTTGCTCTCATGATTAACAGCCTGCAGACACCCACAAATTTCAAGTAAACAGCTTACACTTATATTTTGAAAACAAAGGCACTACATCTAAATTATGAAGGCTTGTAGGTCAGAGACAGACACTGTTTTAAACTGCGGTCAGAATTTGAGCAGTGGTGTTCTTATGAAAGTAAAAGATAAAAAATAGACTTCTCAAATCTTTCCTTTTGGAAGACCTAAATAGAAGCTATTCTTACATAACAAAGTACCATTTCCCAGTACTGTTAAGCATCTAATTTCTGCTTCTACTCTGTATTTCAAATTGTGATTTGGGGATTCTCACTAATAAGCAATGTACCAGTTGTTTGGCAGCTGAGAAGCTTTTTGCACCAAAATATTTCTCTTGTATTTGTGTATAAGAAGGTAAAGGCATAACATGAACAGAGCATGAACATGGATGACTAAATGGGTATTGAATATTAAAATCATCATTAATATTAGTGAATCACTTTATTTTTATATAAGTATACATAAGGTTTAATTAAATTTTCAGAAACCAAGTATATGTTTTCAGTGTTTTATCTAACTGCATGTGATTTTGATAACATGTTAAAACATTTAGACATAAGGTATGTGAGCTCTACTTGTACTCTTTCTGAAGGTCTAACAAATTCTAAAGGCAGATCTGCTTAACCCATATTTTTTATGTTTCCCACAGCAACTATTAGGAGTGGCATTTGACATTTATCAGAAATGTGATATGACTACTTGCATTTGTCCAAGTGAGCTTTGAGTTCCAAACAAAAAATACAATGATATGATTACAGGATGAGTGTTTGTGCTTAGCCCTGGTGGAAACACTTCCTTCATAAAGAACCATAGGACGCCAGGTAGGTGGTGTGCACCTGTAGCTCCAGCTACCGGGGAGGCTGAGGCAAAAGAATCACATGAAGGCAGGATTTTTTGCGTCTAGCCTAGCAATATTGCAAGACCCCTCTCTCTGTAAAAAAGAAAAAGAAAAGATGCTTAGAAATCCATACCCTTTTATCAATGGTATCTGAAGAGTACCTATCGTCTTTCAAATATAAAACTCTCAAATCAGCGGTGACTGCTCTAGTTTCCCTAAAGGAGAAAGGGTTTTGGATTATTTATTTATTATTTATCTATCTATCTCTCTATCTATCAACAGGTCCAGAAATTTCGAATGTGTGAAACCAAGGGAATAATCTGATCCTGTTGGCCCAGGCACTTGTAATAGCAATGGGAGGAGCCCTTAGGGTTGGTATTTGTGCACATTTGTTGACAGCCGGTAGCCTCCATCACCTTTGCTTTTGAGTGTTCATTCTCTTCTTTCAAGTTTCAGCTTCCCTATAAGGCAGAAATATAAGTAAAAGGTGTGGAGAGACTATAACATTCTGATATTCTGATTTGTTCAGGCAAAACACCTTTTTTGTTCTACTATTATATATATATATATATATATATTTTTTTTTTTTTAATTGCAGTTTTTGGCAGGGGCTGGGTTTGAAACTGCCACCTCTGGCATATGGGGTTGGTGCCCTACATCTTTGAGCCACAGGCGCTGCTGAATGTGAATGTCATGTACTTTAAAAAGTTATTATTTTTGTTAAAAGATTGAGTCCTCACTATATGCCAAAAACTCTGCTAAAACACCATCCCTACACTATCTGAAAAATTCTGGTGAAATTAGTGAGCTAGAAGCACAGGCCCAAGAGCCAAAATTCTTGAATTAATTTCTCTATTTTCAATCTTGCCTACACCCATAGCAGCAGAGATAAGACCCTTCTGTGGGAGACAGTTCTTGAGAGATATTTGAGTCAATATTTATTAGACTCTTAGAACTATGTCTGGTACCACCTAAGCACTAACTACCACTGTTACTCTGCTATGACATTGGCTATTTTTTCATGTTAGTTGTGTTCTTGATTAGCTGTAGACAGCCTGAAGCCAGTTGATAATTTTAATTGTTATTAATATATTTGTACAAACAAGGACCATGCGGTTGAATGCAAACGCTGTGGTTTGGAAACCAGTATGTTGAAACCTAATCTTCAGCGCAATAGCATTCAGTGAGGCCTCTTGGAGGTGATGAGGTCTTGAGGACTCTGCCATCGTGAATGGGATTAGTGCTCTTATAAAAGGCTTGAAGATGTCCTTTTGCCCTTCTACCATATGTGAACACAACAAGAAGGCTCCATCCGTAAAGCAGAAAGCACTCACCAGGCACTGAGCCTGCTGCTGGGCTTCCCAACCCTCAGGACCGTGTGCAATAGATTTCTATTATTTCTAAATTACCCAGTCTATGCTATTTGGCAATAGGAACCCAAGTAGGCTAAGATATAAATACAAGTCAGTCAAATTAGTCACTAAATTAAGCTGTGTACACGTTTTGTGTTATATTTATGGAAAGGTCATGATTTACATGGTCACTGCCAGGAACATGCTTAAGGGTATTACTCATGAATAAGGAAATTCACATTCGCCCATGGGTAATAAATTTTTCTATAATAGCACTATCATTTAAACATCAATTTTTTCAAAAAATGCAAATATTCAGTTGACTTTTCAACACATATTTGGCAAGAAATAAAACATATCCCAAATTATAACTGCTAATGTCCTCAAGATTTAGACACACACAGGGTCTACACAAATAATTACCAATCAAGATGTGAGGGAACATTCATCTACTATATTGTGACATGTAAAGGGAGCTCTCTTCTGACTGATAAATCTGATTTAATATAATGTGAAGTAATGAATTATTAAAATAGAGAATGTTTCCTTACGAATTAAATTCTACATTTAAAATGTTTTGCTCCTGTAAAAGCAATTCATAGTCTTTTTAGTGGATAAAAATATTTATCCATACTGTTTTCTATGGTTCTTAATTATAAGACTAATGGTTAATATCATCTGTTCTTATTTTTTTGGTAGACCAAAAATTGTGAAAATTAGGCATAATTGCATGAACTAAAGGGACACCAGCATAATCACAAACTGATAGTATTATTGAAGTGATTGCCACATTGATATTCTCATTTATAATTAACTCAAAATAATTATTGAACCCCCTCCCATTCCCCTCTCCAAAAAAAACACTGACCTTTCCTTCTCTCTAGGTTTTTGTAGGGGCATGTGTGTCAAATGACCCTTTATTGAAACATTTTCATTTTTACTTTTAACTAGCTGGGCACATTCCACAGCACCACTGTTGGTGTCATCTGTGATGTTATGAGGGTGGCGGCCATCAGCATTGCAGCCCACAGACTGGGCTTTCCCCAGGATCTCTTTAAGGGTTCCAGAGAGTTCTTTCCCGAAAGATCAGAGCTACATCTGTCTGGCAATGTTGACAATCTCATCAAAAGTGTTTTTCCATTGTGTTTAATGTTTTTCTGTTTTGTTCTGTCTCTGGGTGGTTCCTCCAGGGCTTTGATGATGAGGGCAGAGGCAGAAGGTGTTATTTCAGTCTGGGCCTGTCTGTTCTTGAGAGTCAGTTTTACTGCAATCCTCAGACCCTTCCAGTCACTGGTTGCCTTGACGATATTATCACTAACGTTTTTCAGGGGACAAACCCAGGAGGCCAATCTTGGGGACAAGGCAGACATGGCACAGAAGTCGCCAACAGTGCACCTCTGATACACGGCTTTGACCTTGTTGGCGTCGAACTTAGGTGGCATGTTGGATGTGCAAGTGTTAATGAACCCGGATTGGGGACAACTGAAGAAAGTTGCACCTTGGACTCCCCTAAAACAAAAGCTGAAAAAGCAGCTTCTCTTTTTTGTGTTTCCTTTTTTTTTTAAAGTCTGGATTTTCTTTTTTTTAATGATAGCCTTTGATTGAGTACCATCCGTAGGGTGCACCATGTTTCTGCCGTATGGCTCAGCAGGAGCCTTTAACACATCCTGTAGGGTACTTGGTATAAAACATCAATTTGTTCCACTGACAAAATGACTCATTTGTTGCTTTAGTCCATGTTATCTTATTTTGTCTTCTTGCGTTATTGTTTTTATTCAGATGGTAAATAACAGTTCAGTGTAATTAAAAGTCCCTAACTTTCAGTGAAAGATCATGGAAATCTACATCATTAATAATAGAAACCTCTTAATATCTTCATAAAATAATATACTAGTAAAAGATTTTGTAGTTTCCTTTTTTCCCACACCAAGCAATTTCCAGACAGTATTTTTATAAATTTTATTGGAAAGTAAAAGTCAAACATAATGTTTTTTCACATTTAAGAAGAAGAGCGGTCAGTAATTTTCAACAGATGGGTAAAGGAAAATTTTAATACAATGCAGTAGCTGTTGGAATAGTGCAACAAACTTTCCTATATCCATTGCCTAGATTAAATGATGCTTTTCCTTTGTAATCCATCTACTTCCTTCTCCCTAGTCATCACAACACATTAGGTGGAAGCAAAATTTACGCACTACAATATTTCATCTGTATATCCCAACATATCTATCTAAAAGATAAGCACCTGCATTTATAAATATAACCAAAATTTTACATCATATCCTTGCCCCAAATCAAAAGTAGTTCATTCATTAATATTATCAAATGTCTGTTCATTGTTCAAAGATTTTAAATTATCACAATATAATCAAAATATAAAACATTAAAAAAATTCCATCACACCAAATAGTTTACATCTGACTCTTCAAAATTAATCCTTTCCTAACTTCCAGTTCCTGGCAAACACTGATCAGTTTTACGGTCCCAGTTTTACATTTTCCAGAATTGGACATAAATAAAATCACACTTGAAAATGTCAATGAAATTGAAGCAGAAATCACAAATCCAATTGGAGCTTTTTGAGCCTACTTCTTCATCAACAATCATTTGTTCACATTCATTGGATCTAATTCTGCCTCAACTATTCTATTCCATCAATCTGCTTGCCTATCTTTATATCAATCCCTCATTTTCTTGATTACTATAATGTTATATTCAGTTTTAAAATTAGGTAGGGAAAGTTCTTCCAGTAATTTCTAATTTTTGAAAGTTTTTTTTTTTTTTTTTGGAGGGGAGAAAGGTATTTTTAGTTCTCATTTTCATCTTAATTTCACAGCTAGTTTTTATCTAAAAAAAGATGAAAAAGAAAAGAAAGAATTTCCTGGGATTTGGGGGAATTTTACATAGGATTGCATTAAATTTATTTTTGATTGGGAGAGAACTGGCATTAACTCTTTCAATTTATGAACATGATATGCCTTCCTTCTTTTTCTGACTTCTTACAATTTCTACATTAAATATTTTGATAGCTAGCATACAAGTTTTACACAAATTTTAGCTATATACCTAGATAGTTCATATTATTTGTTGCTATTGCAAATGTGTTAATTTTTTAAATTTCTATTTGTTCTCTCTTCACATTTAAGAATACAAATAAATTATTCTTAAAAATCAATATTATGCTGGCTGCACCTGTGACTCAGTGGATAAGGCACCAGTCTCATATACTGAAGGGCAGCGGGTTCAAACTTGGCCCCAGCCAAACTGCAACAAAAAAATAGCCCGGTGTTGTGGGGGGCACCTGTAGTCCCAGCTACTCGGGAGACTGAGGTAAGATAATTGCCTAAGCCCAGGAGTTGGAGGTTGCTATGAGCTATGTGACACCACAGCACTCTACCAAGAGCAAGAAAGTGAGACTTTCTCTCTACAAAAAAAAAAGAAAGAAAGAAAAAGAAAGAAAGAAAGAAAATCAACTTTATGTCTGGGTAAAGTGGCTCACACCTGTGATCCTAGCACTCTGAGAGGCAGAGATGGGTGGATTTCTTGAGCTCATGCATTCAAGACTAGCCTGACAAAAAGCAAGATCCTGTCACTACTAAAAATAGAAAAACTGAGGTAAAAGGATCACTTGAGCCCAAAAGTTGGAGGTTTCTGTGAGCTATGACACCATGGCATTCTACCCAGGGCAACAGCTTGAGACTCTATCTCAAAAAAAAAAAAAATCATCTTTATATGTTGTGATATTGCCAACTATTTATTAGTTTTAATAGTTTGCCTTTTAGATTTTTTAATATTTTCTTTGAAATAATGTCATTAGCAAATAGGGAAAATCACATTTCTTCCTTTTCAGTAGTCTGCAAGAGGTGAAAGTTTAATTCCATAATAAACTCTTGACCTGATTTCCAAAATGATTTTTCCATTTCCTAGTTTTACCAGTCATGCTAAACTCACTAACTGAAATTATCTTTTTGATGTTGTTTTTCTTTTTATTTTCTTTTTCCTGGTACTTCTGTGTGGTTATTTTTAATATCCACTTTCTTTTCATTATGATTACTTATATTTTTAACAATAACATTTTGGTAGATTTATTGGTTTCTTTTTTCTCAGTGTCATTTTCTGCCTAATATTACTACAGTTAGTCAGTGTCACTCCCTCCAGGGGTGAATGGCTGATCCAAGGCTGGAACAGTGGGTATTACCTCCCAGAGGACTCACTCAGGAGGTTCTCAGGTTTTTCCCCTTGATAAGGTGAGGACTGGGAACTGCTCAAGCTGAAGTAAACTAGTGCTCCTTTCTTCTTCTCACTTACAAATGATGGGAATACTATACAAATTTGCATTCAAATAGAGTTCTGAAAAAAGGAGAATTCTCAGGGCAACAATTAGTGTCCTCTTGCAAAATGGATTCTGAAAAAAGAAGGTATGAGCTTCTTGTTAGTCTTTAAATCAGGTGGCTATAAAATAGATCAGGACAAAGAGAAAAATAATGTAGCCAAGTGATTAAGAGCAAAGGTTTTGTGGGTAATTTGGATTAAAAGCAGATTTGGCCATTTACCAATGAGTTATATGGCTTTGGGATAATTACTTAACATCTTTGTCCTTTGGTTTCCTTATCTGTACATTAAGAATAGTAACACTTGCCTCATCATTTTTGTAAAAAGCTACACATTCAGTGTTAGGAAATGCCAAGTTTTGTTGTTGTTGTTAAGTGGTGCAGAGATATGTCTCACACAGCAGCATATGAGCAGAGGAGCTCTCCTGTGTAAACCAGGTTCTCTGATAAGTTCTCTGTAGCATTTCTGCCCATCTTTTCACAAGAAGAGTTTGCCAGGTGGATTCTGGCCATTGATAAGGCAGCCTCCAACAACAGAAACCTCTAGCAAGAGGATTTTCTCTCTATTCTCTGGCCCTTTCCCATCTGTGAGGTTCAAGAAAGAACTTCTGTTCATGCATCTTCAATGGAAAGAAAACTCTGGGGTAGACAAGAAGCTGAGTATTAAACTGGGTTCTTTAAAAGTCAACTTTATTGTATTTTTCCCATCCTCTCAAGCTCACCTGCATAGGTCAACATGTGGTGGAAAGGTGGTAGGTAAACTTGTGATCAGAAATTCACTTGAACATTGATCAAAAAGATTTTGGTGGTTCACATGAAGAAGGTAATAGATAACTCTCCCTAAATCTAAAATATAATTTTAATATAATGTTTTTTTCTTCTTTTCTTTCTTCTTCTATTTTCAAAACCTTGCCTGATGATGACCTCCCTGTGACATCTCTGAGGCCATTTTCTATTTATGGCATTTCCTCCTAACTAGTAGTCACACGCTGCTGCCTTCTACCATGTTAGTATTTTTCTGATTAAATGCTAAACATTGTGTATTACATTTTTGAATGCTTGGATTTATCTTCTTTTAAAAAATGTTGGACTTTATTTTTGAAATGCTATTTAATGCTTTAAATTTAAATGATATTTTTCTCTAATATTTTTAATACTTGGAATTTTTAAATTCAGATGATAATTTTCTTTAAACTTCAATATGATGGCCAGGATTACTCTAGGAGCAGTTTGGGACCTTCAAGGTGTTACCTTTTAGGCTTTTCTACTGAATGTAAGGCATTCAACAAGTATCTCCATGCTTCCTCGCAGAAACTCAAATATTTCCCAGGCCTTTGTGAGCTCTTAGAATTCTTCAGGTTGAAACTTGTCCTGCAGTTTTTCATTGTTCAATCTGATAGAGTCTCACCCTTTGCCTATGCGAATTGGTATGCAGCCAAAGACTCTTAGGTACCACTCTTTAGATTACTGAAACTATTTTTTTTTATTTGCACAGATCCTTTTTATAAATACTCAGTCTTAAAAGTATATTTGCATCAGCTTCTCTGAGTTCCCATCTTCATCCCCATCTTACTGAGGAAACTTGGTGAGTCATCTGGATTCTTTCAGGATTTTTCTACCCGTTTTGCAAAAATTGCCCTTCTATGTCAAAGTAGAAGGCTATAAATGTGTGCTGTGCAGATTGCTGCCATTCTTCCCTTGAGATTGCATCAAAATATTCCCAGAGAAAATCTTGTCAAAGTAAGCAAAATACGCCTTTCGGTGCTAGACATGCTTGATTTCAATTAACCCTCAAGATTATTTTTGGTTTTTCTTCTCAATACACTCTCTTAAACTTTTTACATGACTTACATGCATTTGTGTATGTCATAATGAAAATTATGAAAGCTAAGATATTTAATAATAGATACTGACAAGGTATTTTATTTGATGCTTTCCTCATTATTCTTTTTAAAATAACTCCTGACATTCTTGATTTTTTTTTATCATAGTCTACATAGACATACTCTATGTGCTATGAAAGACAGAAAGACATACATCAATCACTTTTTCCGGTTTCACTAAGGATTTTCACTCTAAGCTATTCTAACATTTCCTCCCCATCTTTAATAGAATAGACCATTGAAAAGGTGAGTGAAGATACTAACTGTACCTACATGTAAACCATAATAATTATTTTTTTTTGAGACAAAGTCTTACTCTGTTACCATTGAAACTCTGAGTGCTCTGGTGTCACAGCTCAGAGCGACCTCAGACTCCTGGGCTCAAGAGATCCTCTTGCCTCAGCCCCACAAGTAGCGGGGCCTACAGACACCCACTACAATGCTTGGCTATATCTTTAGACACAGAGTTGCACTACTGCTCAGATTTGTTTTAAACTCCTGAGCTCAAGAAATCCACGTGCCGTAAGACTCTTAGAGTGCTGGGATTATTGTGAGCCACAATACCCGGCTTGCAGGCTGGTCTTAAACTCCTAGATTCTCTCTCTCCCTCTCTCTGTCTTTTTCTTTCTTTCATGATAGAGTCTCACTCTGTCACCCTGGGGAGAGTGATGTGGTGTCATAGCTCACAGCAGCCCGAAACTTCTGGGCTCAAGAGATTCTCTTGCCTCAGCCTCTGGAGTTACTGGGACTACAGATGCCTGCCGCAACACATGCCAAGTTCAATTTTTAGTGAGATGGTATCTTGCTGTGCTCAGGCTGGTCTTAAACTCTTGAGCTGAAGCAATCCACATGCCTCATCCTCCCAGAGTGCTAGGATTACAGGTGTGAGCCACTGCTCTCTGCCTGTAAACCCTAATTATAATATAGGGAAGAGAGAAATGAATATAATGATAAAAATACACATAATCTCTTTGGGAGGGCAGAGAATGAATAATCAGTTCAATGTGAGGCAGAAGAAGTGTGAGGTAGCTGAGTCAACATTCTCAATAAAATGTTGAGTCTTAAAAAAATAAAATTTGGGGAAGTGAGGTTACATCACTTAAGAGTATAGACAACATGAACTGTGCTTTAAAAATGCTAACTTTAGGCCAAACACAGTGTCTCATGCCTGTAATGCTAACACTTTGGGAGGCTGAGGCAAGTGGATTGGTTGAGCTCAGGAGTTTGAGACCAGCCTAAGCAAAACTGAGACCCTTGTCTCTAAAAAAGAAAAAAATAGGCAGGACCTGTTCTGGGCACTAGTAATCCCAGCAACTTGAGAGGCTGGGGCAAGAGAATCTCTTGAGCTAAAATATTTGAGGCTGATGTGAGCTATGATTCCAAGACACTCTACCCAGTATGACTTAGTGAGACTCTGTGTCAAAAAAAAAAAAAGTGCAAATGCTAACTTTAATAGATCTCTTAGTTTGGAGATCTGTCCATGTGACAGATATGACAAAATAAGACATGAATTAAAAAGTTTAAGGTTCAAAATGAGTAGGTAATAAAAATGAGACTAAAATGGAGAGTAGAATAATTGTAACATTTTTAGAAAAACAAGAAGATGAAGCTTTAGTCTAATAATTCAAAGAATATACTTGTAAAGTAAAACCAAATTAAGGAAACCACAAATGAAATAAAAGTAAACATTTTAATCAAGAATTATAATATTTTGGTATTTATGCTAAATACTCAGCTTACAATATGTAGGTATAGAAGTAAAATCATTAGCAGATAAGAATGGAAACCAGATATATATCTTCCTCACAGAAAACTGGAAACCTTAGTGGAATCAAATGTGCTAATTTTTAAAACTTATTTTATTCCTGAGACAAATAAAAGGTCTTGAAAATACTATTGAATGTATGCACTACCAACAAATTTGTGAATATAAAGAAGCAAACACATTCAAATAATAAACAAAAAACAAATTCTACTAATTTGAAATCTGAAAGGAGTACTTATTATCAGGATAACTATTATCACTAATGGATATTACAAATACGAGCAAAGATGAAAATCTAACATTCAATTAGTTCAAAAGGAAAAGAAACATTAATTAATCCATTAAGAATAATTTACAAAAATCATATCAGGCTAAGTTTGGATTTTTTATGTAGTTGCAATCTTAAAAAAGTTCAAATGGAAAGAACAATCTTAACAGTTTTCCCAATAATTGGTTTAAAAAGAAACCAATTTTTCCTTTGATAATATTTTATAAATAATTATGGAATGATATCAAATTTAGGAGATTCAAGGCCATGACTATATTCTTGAAGATGAAACTATTCAAATGACAATCAATTTTATGGCCAAATTGGTATTTGAATTATTTGGATCTGTGTCATTTCATTTTGCTAATAGAAGACCCAGCCATAGATTAAGGCAATATTCCAAGCTATAATTTGTTTCTATCATCTTCAATTAGCTTCCTGCTATGCTGATGACTATTTAAACTCAATGTGAAAGGAAAAATGAATGATTCCACCTCGGCCACCTTCCATGGATAGGAGGTCACATGATGAACTATGTCTGGTTGCTGATGAAAATGTCATGCACATCCAGATCTGGCCCCCAAATATGCTGAGACATCCTCTGATCCTCATTCATTTCATAGCTGAATACAGAGAATCCAATGGGAAGACTTAGGAATCTAAAAGATGAAAGGGTATGAGTTCCTGTATTACCACAGGGAATGTGGCTCCCAGTATTGGATTGGACTGACTTATAAATGAGAAATATTTTAATTTAATTTAGTTTAATTTTAGTTCATTTCATTTCAATTATTTCATTTCATTTCTTTTCATTGAGATGGAGTCTCATTCTGTTGCTCAGCTTAACTCACAGCAAACTCAAACTCCTAGGATTAAGCCATTCTCCTGCCTCAGCCTCCCTAGTCGCTGGGACTACAGGTGTGTGTCACTACAACCCTGCTAATTTACCTGTTTTTAGTAGAGAGTGGATCTTGCTATTGCTCAGACTAGTCTCAAACTCCTGAGCTCAAGGGATCCTCTTGGTATACCCTCCTAAAGTGCTAAAATTACAGGTTTGAGCACTGTGCCTATGTAAATCTTTTAATTTTAGGGAACTGAGATTTGGGGGTTGTCTGTTTCAGCACTGGTGTACCCTGCCACAAAAGGAGTTCTAACATTTGAGAAAAGAAAAGTTCGGATTCCCAACACAATGAGTCATTGACTGGGCAAGTGGACAAAAATGAGCTTTTAAGTTTTTACATCAGTTCAATTCTATAGTTACTGCATATTGTCTTTAGCATTTGCTTCAATGTTGAGAATAAAATAAAAACTGAAGAGTCTTTTGGAACTTCATATCAGACTTTTATTAAAAACTCAGGTCTTGATCTTTCACTATAAAAAAAAACTGAAGAGTCTGAGAGAATAATATCTGAAGAAGGGAATCAAACAAATGTTTTAAGAGCAAATCCAAAAGGTTGAGACAATTTTACCTATGGAAAGATGTTTTTGTTCCTTCAAGAATATCCTGGGCTGAGCAACACAGCCATCAATCCCGGGAAAAGCCGCTGATGTTTCACAGAGCACCACAAATAATAAAAAACTTTTTTTTTAACACCAGAAAGCTGGTAAAATACTAAGAAGGTAATGCCTGATCCAGCCAAAATCTAAATAATATGAAAATCCAGAGTTAAGCCAGGGAACACTACTACTTATGCCTTAAAGGCGTTGGAAAAATGTAGTGAATTTAAGCTTTTGTTTAGAGATTAGAAGAAAATGCCCAGCATTTGCTTAAGGTAAATGAAAAGAAGAAAAGCTAAAAATAAACTTGCACTAAAACATTAGGAAAGAAAAAGAATAAATCCAAAGAGAATAGATGTCTGTAAATATTAAGAATAAGAAGTAAAATTAATAAAATAAGCAACAAACAAAATAGAATCAACAAAGTTCAATTGATTTGTTGTGGGGGTGGGGAGTGGAACACAGTGAAATCAACTAACCTCTTGAGCGACTATTAGCTTCTAGTGGGATTTGGTGAGTTATAGAACATAATAAACAACCTCTTGTTCATAAATTTTAAAGTTTAGAAATAGATATATCTTTATAAGAACACAAGTTACACACTGACAAAGGAAAAACATAAATTCTGAACAATTTTGTACTTATATTATGTCAATTGTCAAAAGTCTTCCTTGAAGAAAATGCTTGGCCCATATGGTGTCAGTAGTAATTTTTAATTTTTAGGGAGCATGTTATCCAATTTCACAGAAACTGTTCTAGAAAATAAGACAAGAAGTGTCTACATCAAGATTAAAATGACTATGATGCCAACATTAAAAGAACTTTGGTATCAAAACCACATAAAGGTGATACATGAAAATAAATGTACATATCAACTTCACCCATGAAGAAAGATGTAGGAAATGAAAACTTAAATATCAGTAAACCAAACTCAACAACGAATTATAAAGGCAATATAACCCATTGAGTTGTGTTTATTTTAGCGATGTAAGTTTATTTGAAATTTCGGTAGACCTACCATTTGATCCAGCAATCCTACTGCCAGGTGTTTACCCAAAGTGGAAAGAAAGACATTTTTGTAAAAAAGACACTGGCACTCCAATGTTGATAGCAGTACATTTCACGATTGGAAAGATGCGGAACAGTGCAAGCACTTCCAATCAATACACGAGTGGATTAATGAAATGTGTTATATGTATATATACTGTGGAGCACTCAGCCATAAGAAAAATGGTGATTTAACGTCTTTTGTAATGACCTGGATGGAAATGAAGAGCATTCTTCTGAGTGAAGTAGCAGAAGAATGAAAAACCAAGCACCACATATACTTAACAGTAAATTGGAACTAGCCCATCAATGCTTATGGGGGGAGAACATGGGTAAAATGATAGAAACAAGTACAATGCATGCTATCAGAGTGAAGGCACAACTGTAACTTTGACTCAACCTGTACAAAAGCAAATTGTGTAACCCGAATTTGCATACCCCAGTAATATTCTGAAATAAATAATAATATAAGCTAAAATTTGTAAATAAATTAGCAAGGTCTATCATGTTAAAATTGAAATATATATATATATAAAATCCAATAAAGGTAGACAAAATATCATATATTTGTTTGTGCATAATTTTTAGCAAGCATGTTTGATTCTGTTAGGTATATACCTATTGGTGGAATTTCGGAGTCCAAGAATAAATGTGTCTTTGATTTTTTTTTATGAGTATATTTATATTTAATATTCCTTTTTTTCCTCTTTTTTAAATTGAATCATAGCTGTGTACATTAGTTCAATCATGGGGTACAGTGTGGGGGCTTCACATGCAATCTAAGATATTTTTATCAACCTGATTGACATACCATTCATGACATTTTCTCGTTTACTATATGAAAACATTTTTGTGTCTGATTTTTAAAGATTCTACTCACAGCTAATATCTTCTCCCATTCCAAACCTTGTCTTCATGCTGCCCTTTGAGGAACAGAGTTTGTAGTTTTAACATAGACCAATTTATGGATCTTTTTCTTAATGAAAAATTTTATTTTTTACAAAGTAAATCTTCCTTCTAATCCTTCTTCGTTTCCTTCTTTTATTTCTTTCTTATTTTTCTTTCAGAGTGGCAATATGTATTAATGTTATTTCAGGTGACTTAATATAGGTTTTTCTTTATAAAAATCTACAAAACTGAAACTGAATTCTTTTCAACAAGAATACCCTAATTTCTGAGAAACTATACATAGAAAAGCATAGAGAACATGTAGAAAAACAATTATTTAACAAAAACTGTACATAGAAACTTCTCTCTTAGCACATGTTTGGAATCATCAGTTTATGAGTTATGAACCACTGTGTATGTGAAATATGAAAATAACAAATATGTTATTTCCAGGAGTTAGGTAACTATAAATAAGACCATTTAAAATCACCCCTAAGAATATAGGTTCAAGTTAGAGTGCCTAAGGTCAAAACTAGAGGCTTATGTATTTTGTCTGAGTGATCTTGGAGAATTTTCTAAATTCCTCTGTGCCTTAGTTTTCTCATCTGTAAAATGAAGATTGTTCTGTTATATACATTGTAGATTAGTTGTGGGAATTTAATAATTAACATATGTAAACTTCATAGAACAGTGCCTGGAAATTATAAGTACTTAATAAATGTTGACATTTCCTCCAAAGCTAAAATTCACTTATCATTCCTTAAACACTTGTTCCTTCTAATTTCTCCATTGGTGTTCATTCCCTCCAGTAATAAATCTTGAGGAATTAGTGGGGTCTTCTAACTTTTTATGTCCATTATTTTGCAACCTTGTCATTTTATTTCCCACAATTGATTTTGCAAAGACTCCATTTTTTGTATAATTTTTTTATTAAGTCATTTGTACATAGATCATGAATATATTATGCCATTTTGGAATTCGATATGTTGATTATTTGTACAAATTGGAGTACTTACATCCTACTAGTCAATATAGCCTTCACCTCATTTACCCAATTACAGTGTTAAGGCATTTGTGTTCTACAACTGATAGATCCAACTCCTACTTGCAATATGCTCCGTAGGTGTGTTCCCCCTACTAACTCTCCCTCTATTGACCCACCCCATCCCCTCTCCCTCCGCTTCCCTTCTTCATCCTAGACTATAGTTGTGTTTCATTTTTCATATGCAAGTGTGAGTGTTTATAAATTGGTTTCACGGTAGTACTGAGTACACTGGATTTTTTTTTTCCCTTCCTGAGAAACTTTATTAGGAAGAATATTTTCCAGCCTCCATTTTAAAATTCATTTAAAACACTTGTTATGGAAAGCCCAAGAGGGTTTTGGCGTAGATCTGGCTGTGGGCACAGAATGACCAATCGCTGAGACAAAGACTGCCAAGGGAGAAAGGAATGCCACCGTGAAAGACGTCTTCACGTCAAAGGGGAGAAGCAGCTTCAAATCTGTCTCTCTAGGGCTTTTTAAGAGGGGAAATTAACAAGAGGCTTGGGTGTATTTTGGCAGGTTGTGCCAAGAAGGGACTAGGGCACAGCGTGGGATGGTGAGGAACAGAAGTCTTGACTGTAGGACAACACCCATGGATGTTCAGCATCTCAATGCTTTCATCTGGCAGAAAATCCACCATTTCTGGGAAACAACTCAAAAAGATCAAGCAGTAAGTTAAAAGTTACAGGGTTCTGGTTATCAAGCCCTACTTTCTGAGAATCTAAAACATAAGAGGGAGAACATAATTAAAAAAGAAAAAAAAAAGGGTGGCACCTGTGGCTCAAAGGAGTAGAGCACCAGCCCCATTTGCCGGAGGTGGCAGGTTTAAACCCAGCCCCAGCCAAAAACTGCAAAAAAAGATAAATAAATAAAAAGACCCCAAACATGCCAAAGTCATTGACATTTATTCATAGAAACAGTTAGTTACACACCTGATCACTCACTTCCATTAATCCATAGATTTTTGACAGCATTACTTATGATTCTTATTTTCTTCCTGCAGATGCTTTAACACTGATTATCCCATAATATGTAGTTTTCTTTATACTCAGAATGTTTTCCTATTTTCTAACAATCAAAATCACATACCTTCTCTCATGTATTATTCTTCAAGAGTCTTTTGCCAACTAATTTAACCTCATACCAATCTATTGTTTTGTTAGCGTGGTCATAAAGTGCTTGCAACACACTCACACATTTTCATCAGACATTCTTGTGTATTTTGCCATAATCTTCCTATGAACAAGAATACTATATACTTCCAGGCCTTACAATAGTCAAGATAGTAGTTAGTATTGTAATCATGCCATGTATTTAGTGAGAAGTAAAACCACGCATGAACAATTCTATCAGAAATGTTTAATCAAGCTGATTGATAGCCCTTCACAATTGAATATGCTTCTATCTCAAAATAGAGAATTATTTTGCTATCAAATTATCACACCTAGTTTAGGAAAGTTATCTACTCTAATTGCCACAATCTGTGCCTTAATATAAAATATTTTTAAAAATTGCAGCTCCTTCAACTTACAGTCAACTACATTTAATGCTAGTTACCTTTGGAAGCAATCATATACAATCAAACCACATGAAGAATTTTTATATTTCTGCACACATGTGTTTTTCCAAACAATTATTTTTGTGCTTAGGATCAATTATTACCAAAATGATGAATCAGGTATTTGAAAAGCAAGGCTATTTAAATAGATACCATTTAGCATGTCTTTACCAGTCACTGAAAGAGCATTTACTATTCAGTCATTAAAAAAGGTGGAGATTTTATATCTTTTTAATTTACCTGAATGGAGTTAAAATACATTCTTCTTAGTAAAGTATCACAAGAATGAACAAACAAATATCCAATGTACTCCATACTAATATGAAACCAATAGATAAACAATTACATGCACATGCGAACAAGAAAACAATTACAGTCTAGTAGGGGGACAGAGGGAGGTGGGAGGGGAAGCAGGAAGGGAGAAGGATGATTGGGAGAAGGAGTGAGGGTGTGTGGTGGGATTTCACCTGATGTGCACATCATGAGGGTGTAGAATATGCCCCCTAAGTGAGGGTCTCCTTTACAACTGGAACTTTACTTTGGAAGTGAGAACAATGTAACCTAAAAATTTGTACCCCCATATTAATTTGAAAAAAAAAAATAGATTAACGAAGTCTGGATTCTATTAGTCATTTGCCAGGTTGCTTCCAGCAAATCGCCTTCCATTTTTTCATCTCAGTTTCATCGTCTTATAAAGTAAGTGTTCGACTATCTGCTGAATAAGCCATGGGAACAGACACTGCCTACCACTCCCCACCCTGACAAAAAGCATCTTAATAAGTGGATTCACATGTTTCTTTTTACAGACAACTGTGGGAGTTTTCACGACATGTATACTCATAGACCTAGAAGTATATTTAGGTCATGGAGTATGTTTTTATTTACTTTGAGTAAGTATAGTGATACTGTTTTCCAGAATGACTGTGCCAGTCTGTGCTGCTTGACTTTCATTTGAACACGTATCCACACTAACACTAGGCATTCTTCAGCTCTCCTGTCTATAAACTGTGGAATGATGTGTTCTTTCTTTGAACACTAAGGAGTCTTAACTTCTATACATGTTAGCATTTTCATATACTTCTGTAAATAGCATGTTCTTTTTCTTTGTACATTTTTTAAAAATTCATAACAGCTAAAATGTGGAAATAACCTGTATACATTTCCTAAGGCTTCCATAATGAAGTACCAGACTGGGTGGCTTAAAACAACAGAAATCTATTCTTTCCCAGTATTTGAGGGTAGAAGTCTGAAATCAAGGTGTCCGTGGGAGCAAGGCTCAAAGGCTCTGGGACAGGATCCTTTGCCTCTTCTAGTGTCTGGAGTATAGGAGCAATGCTTGGCGTTCAGTCTCTTGAAACCATATCATTCCAGTGCCTGTTCCCATCTTCACGTAGGCGTCTTCCCTTGCATATGTTTGTGTGTCCTCTGCTTTTCTCATAAGCACACCAGTCATTTGATTTAAGGCCCTCTCTATGGTAGGCCCACCCTGATCTTAACTAATTAGATCTGCAAAGATGCTATTTTCCAGTAAGGTCAAATTTTATGTTTCTGAGTATGTATGAATTTGGGGGAGACAGTATTCAAACCCCTACACAATGTCAGTATCCATCACTTGATGAATAGACCAAAAAATGTCTGGAATAGCCATACAATAGACTATTGTTTGTCAATAAAAAGGAATGAAGTAGTGTTACATTGTGGATAAATGTTTAAAACATACTAGTTAAAGGAAACCAGTTATAAACATCACATGTTGTATAACTGTATTCTTGCAAAATGTTTGCTATCCACAAATCTATACAGACATATACTAGAATTGTGATTACCTCGGGTTTGGTAGGATACATGGGCCAACTGCTAATGATTATGAGTTTCTTATTAGAGTGATAAAATATGTTCTAAAATATTAAAAGATTGTGCTGATGGTTGCACAACTCTAGGGATTTGTTAAAAATTATTGAACTGTACACTTTTAGTAGGTGAATTTCATGACATGTTAGGTATAGCTTAACAAAATTTATAAAATATGAATAAATGCCTTGTCTGGATTTGTGTGCGTGTTTATGCCGTGCTACTAGATTATGTGAAAACCCTAAGGTCCTACCTTCTTCTTGTTGATTCGAAAGAGTCAATGAAACAATATATTCATGGACACATACACCTGTATCAGGTTTAGCTACTGAAAAGTCTCACAATTTGTCATCTCTATATTGATTTTGGTAGTGATGGGATTAGTGAAATAGAATTTATTTTTATATAAGCATGTCCATCAATATATTTCCTATGACTTATACTTTTGAAATACTTAACTCCTTCCGTACATCAGTAAAACTTTATCATGTATTAAATAATTACATTATAGATTTCTTTTCATATTTGTCTCTTTAATTTATCCAAAGGTCAACCTATTATGTGTAATTAGGTAGAAATGCATTTTATTTCTCTCTGTGTAACACTCTGATTTTTATGATGCTTATGAAGTGCTGAGGTGAACGTCTTAGCTCCTCTTTTGGTTCACTTGTTCCTGTCTGTGCCACTACCACACTCTTTCCATTACTATAATTTCACAGTTTCCTTTGTCTCTTTTTTCTTTCTTTCTAAAATTTTATTTCAGTATTATGGGGATGCAAATGTTTTGTTTCCATGAATTGCTTTTCTATCATTTGAGTCAAAGTTGTAAGGTGCCTTATCACTTCTTATACAGAATAAAGTATATTGTGTTATGTGCCCAACTGAATTGGAGTTCCTTAGGTTTGAAATCAAACCTCGTCATACTGGACTCTCAGCAATTAGGTCATCACCAAGCATAGAAATATGTAATCAATAAATATAAATGAACACTAGCACTTTTGCAACCAAAAAAAAATGGCCTGGCGTTGTGGTGGGCGCCTGTAATCCCAACTACTTGGGAGGCAGAGGCAGGAGACTCGCTTGACCCCAGGAATTGGAGGTTGTTGTGAGCTATTATGCCACAGCACTCTATCCAGGGTGACAGCTTGAGGCTCTGTCTCAAAAAAAAAAAAAAAAAAAACACTAGCACTTTTGGAAGCTGAAGTAAGAAGATCACTTGAGCCCTGGAGTTCAAGACTAGCGTGGGCAACATAGAGAGGCCTTATCTCTTAAAAAAAATATATAGCCACACGTGGTATCATGTGTCTGTAGTTCAGCTACAAAGTATCTCTTGACCCCAGAAGTCTAAGGTAGCAATGACATGACTGTACTTTAGCCCAGGCAACAAAACAAGACTCTGCTTCAAATAAATAAATGAACAAACAAAAAATAAGTAACAAATAAATATGAATAAATGGAAAGTGAACAAATGAAAGAACTATAATATAAAAATAAAGTGCTTAATCCTCAGTGAATCAAAACAAATTAGCGGTGTGCTTTGAGAAATTAAAGCAAATGGAAGCATCTCATAAAATAAAATGACCTGAGCAGTCATGAGAACAGAGTAGGAAATGTAGAGAAAGAATTGTACAGACACATAACCTTCCTTCCAAAAGGACAAGCCATTTATCATTTAGTGTTATGAATAAAAATTTGAATATAATATTTTTAATATTCAAATTGGCACAATCCTGTATTACTCTATTATCTCATTAATTTTATGTTTTATTACAACTAGAGCACTGTTTATTTTGAATTTGAAAATGAATAATAAAGATTATAAAAATACATCCGCTTTTAATTTGGAGATTTAAAGTTTTATTACACCAATAAAATTTTCAGGCTTAGCCAGCACTAATTGCAGATATTGTTTGCAGGTGGAAAATATGAAAACATTTCATAAAATTATAAGCACTTTAGGACAATATCTATATTTTGTAAAAAACTAGCAATACTTGAAGTGATTTACATTTTAACTTTATTTAATCTTTCAAGTAGTCAACAAAATCATGATTATTCTTCTAAGAAAAATAATACTTTTACTTCCAAAATATCTAGTAATTCCTCAAAGCACTCCTTAGCTAGCATCACTTTCATCAACATCAAGGTTCCAGTGATGAAGTTCAGCACCTATATTTGTATCAAAAGGTACTTTTCTCCCAGCACAATTTGTGCTTATTTCTACTGATAATATTTTTGAAAACTTTTAAGCACAAAACAAGGCAATATATTGAAAATGTCCAAAATTAATGAGGTAGCTTATGGCTTTATATGGACTTTTTTTTTTTTAATTCTCAGTTTAAAAGGGGACCAGAGACACGTTCAAGGTAAGGATCTCTTGATATTTATATATTGCTGTGAGTTGATGAAGTCTAGAAAGGGGAATAGAACAGGGGGAAAATGAGAGAGAAAGAAAGAAATTAAAATTAGGAATGAGAAATTTATATTCGTTGAATGTTTACCATGGGCTTAATCTTATATTTGTAATTTTCATTATTATTATCTTTTATTAAACCATAACTTTGTACACTGATGCATTTATGAGGTTTAGGGTACTGCTTTGAAATAAAATATCAAATACATTGAACTAAATAACACATCCATCACAATTATACTCATTTCTTAATAGTTTTGAAATGTACCATTGCATCATGCACTTTAGGTGAGGTTCCCCCCAAATACCTCCCTCCTCCCATATCCCCCCTCCTTTCCCCCTTTCTCCTCTTCCCTTTTACTTTCTGGACTATAGTTATGTTTTGCCATTCATATGAGTGTATAGGTAATTATATATTAATTTCATAGTAGTATTGAGTACATTGAGTACTTTTTTTTTCCATTCTTGAGGTACTTTACTAAGAAGAATATGTTCCAGCTCCATCTAGGTAAACATAAAATATGTGAAGTCTCCATCTTTTTATGGCTGCATAGTATTCCATGGTGTACATATACCACAATTTGTTAATCCATTCATGGGTCTATGGGAACTTGGATGTTTATTGCAGCTCAATTCATAATAGCCAAGACATGGAATAGCCCAAGGTTTTCAGTTTAATTAAATCCCATTTGTTTATTTTTGTAGTTGTTACAAAAGCCAGGGTAGGCCTTTTCATGAAATATTTCCCCAGGCTGATATCTTCAAGTGTTTTCCCCACATTTTGAAGATTTTTTTTGTTTCATGCCTTATATTTAAATCTTTTATTGATTTTGAATCAATTTTTGTAAGTGATGAGAGGTGCAGGTCCAGTTTCAGTCTATGACATGAGGTTATCCAGTCCTCTCAACACTTTTATTAAATAGGGATTTTTTTCCCCAGTGTAAGTTCTTGTATGGTTTATCAAATATCAGGCCCCCACTTTTTTATTATTAATAATTGCCTTGACTATATGAGGATTTTTCTCTTTCCATGCAAATGAAGCATTATTTTTTTCCATATCTTGAAAGTACGATGATGGTTTTTTAATGGGAATTGCATTGAATCTGTAGATTCCTTTGGGAAGTACAGACACTTTAACAATGTTCATTCATCCAACCTATGAAAATGTCATGTTCTTCCATTTGTTAATCGCTTCTATTTTTTTTTTTTTTGAAGCTACTGTGAAGGGGATTGTGTCTTTGTTTACCTTCTCATGTTGGCAGTTATTGGCAAATACATGAGTAATGAAAATAGTTTAAGGGTAATTGGGTGGATAATGAAGAATTAGGGCATGAGAAATCTCAAGGATGACATATACTGTTGTTTTTGCAAACACCCATTTGCTGATCAAGAGAATTAAAACAACTGAGGGAATCCAGAGTTCAGGGACTTCGCTGCCTCTTGCAAGAAGTGCGATGGCCCCCAGGCCCACTCTGTCAGCTTTATTCTATTTCTATTATCTTTATTTTATTCACTGTCTCATCACTGCCAACACTGGGGACACTCACAGATTGTGTGGGGGCTGGCTTCTTAAACAAAATTAAGTTAAATGTGACCTACCTTGAGAATTCTTCTCTGACTATCCACTATCAAGTACCCTACAAAATATAATTGCAGTCCTCCACTTCCATTAATTTATTCTAACCATCACTCTCTGGTTTTTTTAAAGTTAAATTAAATTATAGACTGCCTTATGTTCTTCTCTAATCATCTAAATTTACCTATTTGGAATAGCAATAAAACAAACAAAAGAAAGAAAAAACTTTTGTGTTCTATAATTATGCAACAGATACTTTTTGAAAACCTAATTTGTGCCAAAAATAAATTTAAAAAAGTTCCTCTTTCACTGAAATCCAGTACAGTGGAATAGAAGATAACAAAAGTGAACTGGTAATTATACAAAAGTAATTATACTTTTGATCAATGTTACTAAGAAAGGGAAGAAGATATTCAAATAGAGAATAATTGCAGCAATGGAAGAGTCTTTGAACAGAGTCACGGGAGAAGGTTTCTAAGAGATAACATGACTTAATCTCCTAGCTGCTACTAGAAGTTGGAGAGAAATAGCCAACAACACCCTGAAGAGGGTGATGCTCACTCTCAGGCAGAGATGCCCAGCACTGAGATGAGAAAGGCTTATGCAGGTCTAAGGCCAATGCTTAGTGAGAGAGAGGGTGGGGGCCTGAGATTTGTTTGGAGAGGTGAAGGCAGCAGCTGGTGTAATTGGGGAGTCAGAGCATAATAGAAGGCAGTTATAAGGCAATGAGAACTAAGGGAAGGGATAAAGCAGGAGACGCCATAATCTCTACACTGTACGAAATGTGAATGATACATCAGAGTTTATACTTTCAATTGCCCTTCTGCTGCTATGGAAGAATGGACGGGTATGGTTCTCACACAGTTTGAAAGGATGATTTCATTGGGGAAATATCTGATGTTCTCAGCATGATGGGTACTTGCCAACCAGAGTCTACCATTTCATCCAAAGTTTCTTCATAGCATTCTTCACCTCTGTGTTTCTTAGTGTGTAGATCAAGGGGTTTAACATGGGTGTGATGACTGACTCTGACACTGTCATTACCTTGTCTATAGGGTAAGTGACCACAGGCCTCATGTACAAAAAAATACAGGGCACAAAGAACAAGACAACCACGGTGAGGTGGGAGGCACAGGTAGAGAGGGCTTTGTGCCTCCCTTCAGAGCTATAAGACTTCAGGGAGCAGAGAATGACCATGTAGGAGGCAATTAAAACAAGAAAGATGGCCATACACATCACCCCACTGTTGAGGGTGACTAAGAGGCCCAGGATGTGGGTGTTCATGCAGGCAAGTGTCAGCAGCTGAAACAAATCACACATAAAGTGATCTATAACATTAGGACCACAGAAAGGTATTTGGGACATGAACAGAAGCTGTATTGTTGCGTGCATCAATCCCCCCACCCAGGCCCCTCCCACCATCAAGTGGCACACCCTGGGTCTCATGATGCTGGTGTAGTGCAGGGGCTTACAGATGGCCACGTAGCGGTCATAGGCCATCACGATGAGAAGGATGATGCCCACGCCTCCAAAGAAATGCTCTGCAAAGAGCTGGGTCATGCAGCCTTCCCAGGAGATGGTCGTTCCCTCAGATAGGGAGTCCACAATCATCTTGGGGGCGATGACGGAAGTGAAGATAACGTCCGAAAGGGACAAGAAGATAAGAAAAAAGTACATGGGTGATCTCAGACTCTGACTTGTGATTATGGTTACCACGATGAGTAGATTTCCCAGCACTGTGGCCGCATACATGAAGACAAACATGGCAGAAAATATTTTCCGCAGCTCAGAGTTCTCTGTAAGGCCCAGAAGAATAAATTCAGTCACATTGTTTGCATTTTTCATTTCTCAGGTGCTGATAGGCATTCCAGCTCAGAGTGGAGAATCCTACGAAAAGACCACGTATGATTTATATTTAGTGACTAGTTGGCTTCCTGTATTTCCAGGACCATGGGGAACCTTTTGATTATTTTACACATTTGAAGGAGACATCCAAGCATTTGGCTCTTACTATTGTGCTAAATAAAGTATTTCAAAGATAGGTACTTAATTAATGCAATGTTTCTCCAAGTCTTTTCTCCTCTCTTTCTCAATTATTCTTTCATGTGAAATAGCTTTCTCTTCCTCCTTTTCCTACTTGTCTGGTTGTTACCATTAATGACAAGTTTTTGGAGCAGTTACCTCATATTGGGGGCACTGAAGCAATAATTATTCTAAATAATTCATTTCAGGCACTACAATAATCCTATTTGACTTTACATATAAAAAAAAAATGACTGTCCTAGAGTTTAGGGAACTAGATGGAGATTATAAAATTAGTGATCAGTGAAGCCAAAATGTGGACCATATTTCCCAATTCCAGATCAGTACTCTTAAACATCAGTATTGCTTCTCTGGAAATTATGGTGTGATCTTGTCATTCACTAATCTGCTAGATACAATTTTTATCCTGTTCTATCTTAAAAAGGATAAAGTGAGTTACTATTCCTGTGTTCTTTTTCAAAAAAAAAAGGTAATTAGTTTTTGCTATTTAGCACTTCAATTTTAACTTTTAAATGAGAGCAATGATTATATAATCTCTGACTAATGTATTGTTCATTGATGAAGATTACAAACCATGATGGTCTAGCAAAAATCCAGGTCCTCAATATAAAAGTCTTGAACCTGATTCAATCCAAGTCCTTCCTTTCAATGTCCTTTGTCCTCTAAATGGAGCAAAGAGTTATAAATATAATAATGAGAATTAAACAATTAGTTTCCAAGTTGACTAACAGTGTTGCATAGCACTGTATATTAGGTACATTGTCTTACTGAACCTCATGATATAGTATGAGACAGGAGGTGCCTGTGCTAATACCATTGTAGTGAAACTGAGGCCTTGTGAAGTTAAATCTTTTCTATAATATTATGTAATTATTTGTTGTGGAGCTGGCACTTTAACTGCAGAGCTCATATTCTTACCTCCTATGTTCCACTGCAGTAGACAAGAACAGATTACATCTTGTCTATGGAAAGTTACTACTGCAACCAGGAGGAGAACTGCATTGAAACATGTCTCATGCTACTGGGGACTTTTAAGCAAAGACTGATTGCCACTTCTCTGTTTCTTAGGAGTTTGACAAAACTACCTTGATATTTTGATTAGACACTCTGTGAATGCTGACAGGTCGCTCTTGCTATTCAATAACCCTCTCCACCCCCCTCCCTTACAAAGTGCAGAGGAACCACAGGAGACTATAAAAGAACTACATGTAATCTCATCCTTGGCCTCTCAGCCCAAGAACTGATATCTTTCCTGCAGCAGGCCTTGTAGAGGGCTCGAAGGTCAGAAAATGAGAAGTAGGTTTTATTTCTATTTGGGTCTGTTACTTGGGTGTGATGCTGTCATCTGTGAGCCTCAGTTTCCCCCACTGCAGTATGAATGTGGTTCACCAGATGAGTAGTGACAGAGGTGACTCTGCTCTTCAAACATAAACCTTCACTTCCTATTGGCATTAATTCTTTCATGACTCTTGGTGAGATTTCCTTAAGGGTGGTTAATTTCATTGTTTATAACATTAATGCATTTTCAGCAATTTGAAAGGACTTGGAGACCATTATCCTAAGTATCTCAACAATGGAAAAACGAACTTTACATGTACTACGTAATAAATTGGAAATAACCAATAGACACACAAGTACACAGATGAAAGTAAAAGTCATTGGGAATCAAGCAGGTGAGAGGAGGTAAGAGGAGAGAGAAAAAGACGCACCTAACAGGTACAATGAACACTATTTAGATGATGGGCACATTTACAGACCTGACTCAAGGCTTATAACAAAAATATTTATATTCCCTTAATATTTTGAAAGTAAAAATGAAAATGAAACCCACTGCTCAAGGTAACATCAGTGCTCTGTCTGTCCTTAAGATTTGGAAACTGGAGTGGCTCCCTGCTTCTCAAGACCTGAATTGAGCTTTCCCACTTGAAATTCAACTCCCATCACAAGCCCCCTTCATAATCACACTTCATTTCTCTGTGCTCCTCACTTTTTTTCACCATCAGTCCCACCTGTTTCCTGCCAGACTCACACCCTGTTCCTTTCCACACTGCCTTTCTCTTCTCAGGGAATCATCCTGGATCCAAACAGCAAATCTACCACTGAGGCACAAGGACACACGCTGACTTTATAATCTCAACCTCCCCAAGCTCCAGTTTTTGCAGCAGTGCAAAAGGAGAAACTATAGCTACCACTTTTGCATTGTCTATCGGGTATAGGCAATGATCAAAAAGCTTTTTTTCATTTTCTTATGATGAACACCATATAAAGTCAGCATTATGATTGTCTGGCTTTTACAGAGCATCAACTGAAGCAAAGAGAAATTGTGTATTCCTCAGAGTTGCTTGCAGGTATGCGATTAACTCAAATCACTGTCTATCACTGCTACACTTTACAGCCCCTGATACTTTCACATCCTGACTCCCAGAACTGCCATGAAAATCAAAGAAGTAATATTCATAAAGCTTAGAAAAGCCACAATGGCCCCTCATTGAGTTTTTCCTGATCCTGACATATTTCTATATGTCAAGATTTTTTTCCTGTGTCTCTCTATGCCTTTCATTAACCACTTCTCCCCACTGGCTGCCTTTACTTTCACCAGCCTGAATGTTTATCTCACTTACTCATAAAACTTTTTGGGGGTATGTCATTATTCCATCCTATTACAAGTTTCCCTTATTTCCCTGGTGAGAGGCTTAAGGATTGCTGCATCTTTCACATATCTCAAAGTCCCTTATAAATGCAGCAATACAATCCAAGATATTTATTAATTGGAAGGAGACTGCAGTCAGCTGTGGACTCAGGTCACGATGGTGCCCAATTGTCCTCCATTGTGAAAGCTAATGTGATATCACAGTCTGGTTGTTATTTCTCTGTCAACTACATCCAAGATGCTATTTCCATAGATCTTCTTTCCTTTTTGTATTACTATACATGCTTCAGCCAAAACCAAGAATTAACAGTACCTTGAACTTCAGTGTTGGATTCACACTGTCAGTCACCTTCATAGCATTTCCTTTCACAGTGGGTCAGAGAGGAATCCTGTTCAAAGGCTGCTCTAGTGAAGACAGGTAGAATTTTAAGTAATGACCTTCTTTCCTTCTCTTGTCCATGTCCCTCACTTTCCCAAATTAATTGAGTATACAATAAGTATTTAAAGCACTTGTCAGATGTGACCTATTTAAAAAAAATAAAGACTAGGACTGGAAAAATTAATATAATTTTTTTTTGGAAATAATTATGAGGTAAAGAAATAAAATCAAAACGTTATATAAGCCATAAAGTTCAGTTGTAGCTAAGACAAAAAGGCTAGGAGCTATTCCCAGCAGATAGAACGGACAGGTAAAGAACCAGAGATGAGTGATGAGTCCTGGGGAGTTACAAAACACAGAGCTTAGGCTTCAGTTCCAAACACTGGGTTCTGATTTTGACTTATGGAATCTGTCTTAGTTGCATAATTTACAAGGATGATTTTTACTTTCTCTTTTTTTTAATTTTTACTTTCAAGTGGGCAGTTATACTTAGAAATAATAAATTTGTATGCAGTTTAATAATATCATCATACAATAGGCCACACACATGCACATATGGCTGTACTTTTTTAATTTAATGATAGCGCTGTATGTCAGCATATGAAGATTTATATTTTAATTTTCTGCTATTTAACCAACATTGCATTGAAAATTTCTCTGTTTGCTTACATGTACATACAGCATATGTGTGTATATATGTACACATCTGGAATAAATTGGTCTAAATACTTCTGTAAGGAAATTTATAATAATAGAATTACAGAATCAAAGTCTATAACATTTTAAGATTTAATAAGTGTTGATAAAATCTCCTTCCTAATGTTTGTTCCCATGAATCATGTAGTAGAGAGCTTTACATTTTTTATAATTTGTCTGTCTTTCTTCTTTATATGTATTGTGCCTATGTGTCTGTATATATTGATACATATTTGAGTACCTAGATAACCTATGAAGCTCAGGGAGCACTCAATTAGACTATTAATTTTATTATTGAAGAACTTCAAAACAAGATCTTAATATAGCTACTTTCTCTTTTCATAAAACTAAGGACTAATTAACCAGAGTATAGCTAAATCTGATAGAATGTTGCAAGGTAGAAGTGCAATATTATAATTTTTAAATTATGATCTACAATAATCTATTAGTGTGTTCTCAGAATGCTCCTAAATTATGTCTATCATCCACATCACTAATGTCACCAGTACCATCATTGCCACCAGTACATCATCATCATGACCACCATCCCTGTAGCCACTTCCATAAAGTCAATCCACTTAAAACAAAACTTAGTAGTTACATTTCAACACGACAAATATAAAAATTGAACTCATTCCTAAATCAAAAATATTCCAACATAGTATTGATAAAATAACACTTTTTTCTTCATTGTAAATTAGAAGCCAATAAAAAACAAAAGGAGAAAAAAAGAGAAAGAAGGAAGGAAAGAGAGTGAGAGATACAGATAGGCATAGGAAAGCAGAGAGAGGGAAGAGACAAAAAAGAAGGATGTCGGAAGGCAGGTGGGGGGAAATAAAACAGATAAAGTGATAAAAGTGAAATTATAAAAAAGCAAAAGGGGCAAGAGAGAACCCAGTAATATGTTATTGACTCCCTTTTGTGCAGCCTGGTATTTCTTGAGAAATCAACACCTATTATTCTATTTATAAATTTTAATTTCTTAGAGATTGGTTTGCTTAATTTTTTTAAATTTTCTCAAAGAGATACAAAAGTTCAAGCAAAATTAACATGGTTCTCACTCAAGTTCGAATTCAAACATAAAGTCAAGTTCATAACTCAATGACCTTTGCTTAGAAAATAAATATTGCTTAAAGGTAAAGCAAACAGGAATTGAGTGTGAATTATTAACACACATTAAGAGATATACTTTTAGAAATAAATGTACATATTAAACAAAATTAATCTAAAATTAAGAATTTTATATTTTGAAAATACATGCTATAAATTCTATGCTATAATGCTATAACTCTGCACAAATTAACCAAATGATAATGGGATCTTAGAACTTAGTTTTTATAGTTGTATAAAGGCATAACCTGAAATCTTACCACAGACAAAATTCATTCACATGAAGTGACCTCCTTGAGAACCTGGTGAAATTATTTCAATGTAATGTTTCTGGTTTCCCAGAAAAAAATAAACAAAAAATCATCCAATTTTTAATATTAGGTCTTGGTTACATTTTTACAAGTAGTAATTTTATCATTTTCAAAGAAAAGTTTAAAGCAAAAACCTTAAGAATCCATGGGACTAATAAGGAAGTCATCCGAGTCACCACGGAATTTGTAATTAGGAACAATCTCTAATTAAGAGCAATTACTGAAGAAGTAGCCAAGTAAAACATTCACAAATCATTGCATACACCTTTTTAAATTCCATTTGGCTGTATTTTTAGATGAATGTAGAAACAGTTTTTTTTTTTCAGTTTCTGAGGAGTTTAGTCATGAGTATACAGTTCCCACTGGCGGACTGACCTGGGTCATGAGGATGTGGAGGGCCCATTTGAGCAGCTGTGATAAGGGCAGGCTTGCATCATCCCAGCTACACCCCTTGAGGCTGGCCCTCCACTGACGGAGGTGCTAATCCCTGATCTGATGAATTCCCATCCACCTACTTTAACAATAGTGTGTTCTCAGGGGCAAGAACCTCCCTGGGGCCAGACCAACATGCAACTCCACATGCAGAGATCTAGGTCACAGTGTTAACCATTTAATCATTTCTTTCTGCACCTCTGCCTGTGCAGAGCCTTAGGATAGCCACAGTTTCACAACAACTACAACTCAGCGACTGGAAGTATCCTAAATCAAATCTCATCTCCAGATTCCTTTTCCCACATAGGAGTCAAATATGAGCCCAGGAAGCTACCACTGTAATCAGAATTGTTTCCTTTTTAATTTTATTGAGCATCTTCCCCACACGTTGAAGATTTTTATTGTTTCATGACTTATACTTAAATCTTTTATCAATCTTGAATCAATTTTTGTAAGTGGTGAGGGTTGCAGGTCCAGATTCAGTCTATTACATGTGGTTATCCGGTCCTCTCAATACCATTTATTGAATAGGGATTCTTTTCCCCAGCATAAGTTCTTGTTTGGTTTATCAAAGATCAGGGGGCTGTATGATGGTAGTGTCATCTCCTGGTTTTCTATTCCATTCCAAATGTCTATGTCTCTATTTTGTGGTGATGCCCCCAGCTTTAGGGGTAGTTTTTATTACTACGAAATGCCTTGGCTATATGGGAATTTTTCTGGTTCCATACAAAATGAAGAATTATTTTTTTCCATATCTTGAAACTATTATGGTGGTATTTTAATGGGAATTGCATTGACTCTATAGATTGTTTTGGGAAGTACAGACATGTTCACAGTGTTGATTCTTCCCAGCCATGAGCATGGCATATTTTAACATTTGTTAATATCTTCTATTTTTTTTTCTTAAGGTTTCATAATTTTGTTGTAGAGGTCCTTTACCTCTTTTGTTAGGTTCATTGCCTGCTATTTCTTTCTTTCTTTCCTTCTTTCTTTCTTTTTATCACTTCCAGGAGTCCCGTGGTTGAGTCTTTGGGTTTCTCTAAGTACAAGATCATATCACTGGGGAAGAGTGAAACTTTGATCTCCTTTGCCCCTGTTTGGATACCCTTTATTTCCTTCTCTTGCCTGATTGTTTTGGCTAGACCTTCCAGCATCATGTTGAATAGTAGCATTTAGGACAACCTTTTCTAGTTCCAGTTTGAAGTGTAAAAGCTTTTAGTTTTACTCCATTCAACATAATATTCGCTGTGGGTTTGTCATAGATGACTTTAATCCGTTTAAGAAATGTGCCACCACGCCTATATTGTTAAGTGTTCTAATAAGAAAAGGATGCAATACGCCTCACAGAAATAGTGATCTATCTCATTAGGAATGCACAACTGTAAGAAGGTATAAAGAATCTGAGTGGTAGAGTGACTATATCCCCCAGTACAAGCTATGACAACTGTGTAACATGGTTGCCTCTTCATGGTGATGGTACATGCAAGGGCTTGCAGACAGCCACCAAGTGGTCATGCACCAAGCTTGCTAGAACTAAGATCTCTATGGCTTCAAGGAAGTGAATGATAAATAGCTGCATCCTGTGTTTATTATAGGAAATGGTCTTTCCTTCTGCCAGTAAATCAGACATTAGTTTGGGCATCACTGTGGATAGACAGCAAGGTCTAAGAGAGAGCAAATTGAGAAAGAAACACATAGGTTTGTCAATTAGCTGAGTTCCTGTGATAGAAAACATTAGGAGCAAATTTCCCATCCAAATAGCAATGTAGCAAAATAAAAATATTGTGAAGCAGTCACCTCCTTCAATACTCTTATTTTGAAAGATTTCTGAGAGAAAAAACATAGAGACTAAATGTATTTCTATTCCCCATGGTCCAGAGTAGTGAAAATACCTAACAACCACATGCAAATACTTAATAGAGTAGTTGATGCCAGAAATGCTATGGAGAATATTGCTAATAAAACTAATATGCAGTATCATGAAACTATTTTAATGGGTGTTATTCCCAAATTTGCAAAAATGAAAACGTGATATTTAATAAAAGTATTTTTTTCTTGAATACTTTCATAATTTCAGGACATATGACCTTAATAAAAATAACACCTTCACTCAACTATTAAGATGTTTGAGGAGTTACTATTACTTCCCAAACATTAGCCAGTATACAATTAAATCCTCATAAAGAACACAGTTCTGAATCCTTACAAACTCAAAATTTGATAAAGATGAAAGTTTAAATCTTACACAATATGTTTACAAAAATAAAATTTAACAGTCTTCACTAGTCAAATGTATACTACTTCAAAATCACTAGAGTGAAGTAGAAGATAAAAATTAAAGACTAATATAAAACACATATATATATATACACACACATAAGTGTGTGTGTGTGTGTGTGTGTGTGTATACAAACTACATACTTTACATAGTATATTGTATATATAGTGGAAGATAAAAGTTCTCAGCAAGAGGACCAAATTGGTCAGAGTAATTTTTAGATTTATTTTCTGCCTTGCCTTTTATTGTAGGCAATAAAATGCTGTATTTTATAACAGAGGTATGTCTATTTCTACAGGTATTTAAGCTATAATTATATACTTACTTGAACCAGGCAATAAAGCAGTAGTTAAAACTAAGGAGCAGAAGGCAGTTTTACCTGGATAATTTTGCTCTTGACTATGGAAATCATATTTTGCAAGTCAATTTTTTTCTCAGGTTTTTGAATTTGAATCTACATTTCTCTTTCCTATTTTACCCAAATTATTCCTCTTGCCAAAATCCAAGAAGAATCTTGACACTGAATAATTCAGAGAAGAAAAGATTTGATAGTGCATAGGAAAATGTTTATGTGAAAAGAAATAAGTGCGCCTAGATTCTGGTACCTAATTACATTACAGAGTGTGAATTTGGGTACCAATCACTTTATTTCTCTGAGTCCAAGTTACTTCATCTACAAAACGAGGAAATGTGACTGGACATTGTCACAAAATGGTTGTGAAACTCAGACAAATCAATAAATGGCCAATGTTTCATTAAGCAGAGTCTATTGATGTCTGAATTTGTTATGTAAATGCTAGTGTTAACAAATCAGTACTCAAACTGTTGTTAAGGTACCTTCGGGTAAATTTGACTCCCAAAAAGAAAATAAAATTTAGGGCTCATAAAAACTTTTAATTAAGAAAAATACTTTGAGATTCTCTAGTAAATCTACTAGTTAGAAAAAAAAATTAATTAAAAGTCAAATAAAAATGAATAAAGTAGTTTGTATCTCAACATCGTTGTGCAAATATGAAACCAAGATCTGATTTATGAAAATCTATGCAATGCAGTTCATGTGGACCAAAGCTTCCAATAATTTATATCACATCTCAAATGTATTTGTAAAATAATAAAATACTTGACCATTAGTCCAATTATCTTAACTATAAATTTTACCTTGACTATAATTACTATTTTCCTCTTTGGATGAAATGTGGGATGTGCCTTTTGTTGTAATCATGTAGCTATATTTTCCATCAATTAATTTTTAAATTTTGCATTCACTACTCTCTCTTGAATATCAAATTAATTTTGTCACCCTCCAAATTAAAAAACAAAATCTATAGTAAGGAAAATAACACCTTATAAGAAATGAATTTATTTATTTAGTGCACAATTTTAAAACATAGAATTAATTTAGAGATAAACCATTGAAAAGTAATTGTTCTTAGCATTCCTCCAATTATATTAGCAATATGTAATATATTTACAGGTTAGGAAATATCTTCAGTCTTAAATAAAAGGTCTACATTTATTTTCAAATAATAAAGTAATGTTTTGAACAACTCTCAAATGAATTCTTTTTTCATATAAGTAGATGTTAACAAAAAATTATTTTAATTATGTACATGGAGATAAAAATCCATCTGAATTGTCATTTTATTCCCCCAAATAAATGAAAACTTCTGGTTCAGACATGAAATGAAGCCTCTCAAGAAACTATTGTTATTAAGACACCTAGGAAAAGACAATTATACTGTCCTCATTTATTGATATAAAATTCATTTTTTTACTATTAAATGTTGCCTGACTTTTTTTTTATTAAATCATAAACACATAGATCATATATACATTAATGCATTTATGGGGTACAATGTGCTGATTTCATATAAAATTAGGAGCATTTACATCACACTGGTTAATATATACCTCATCTCATTTACTTAATTATTGTGTCAAGACATTTATTCTTTATACTATGCAGCCTTAAAAAAAGATGGAGACTTTACCTCTTTTACATTGACATGAATGGAGCTGGAAGGTACCCTACTCAGTAAAGTATCTCAAGAATGGAAAAAAAAATATCCGATGTACTCAGTACTATTATGAAACCAATTTACAATCACTCACGCTTTCATATGTTGCCTGACCTTCTAACTAAGCAGAGTGTCTGAATATATCTTGGAATCTCCAGTTGCTCCATTCTCAAGGACAAAGATAAAGTTCTATTTCCCTTCTTGCCAATTATCCCTTTTCTTTTCAACTTCCTCATACACTTATGGTTTACCATGTTAAGTTGTCACCTATATTTCAAGCTTGGTAATTTTAGAATTTGAGAAGAAATCTGGTTTCTATTCTTGACTCTTTGAAATTTAAGTATGAACTTATCGTTTAATTTTCTTCCACCCTATAAAATTGGAGAAATAATATTGCCCAAATAAATTAGAGAGTTCAAATTTTCGAATTTAAAGATAAATGAAGGAGAACTTTGAAAATAACAAACACCATGGAAACAAATAGAGTATTATATTCAGTTTGAAGTGCATCCAAAAGTAAAAACGTTTTAGAAATATGAATATACTTAAGGGTTTTCAATAAAGTATAAGTAGACCACCAAACTAGTATTTAGCAAATCAGAACTTGAATTGAGAGTTTTCTGAGTCTAGAGCCTGTGTCCACGCATAGAAAATGCAAAACCAAAGTAATAGGAAAAACTTAATGCAAAAATTTTTAGTATTTTCATATTTTTTGTGCAAATTAGATAACCTCCAAAGTTTCTGCCTTTGAATTACTTAATTCTTTCTACCTTTGATATGTAGGAAACAAAATGGGGCAATAAATTAAACCAAAACTCTTTACATCTATAAAATATAGGTGATAAAAAGACTCGATCTGTTTGGCTCTCCCATAATTGCATCCCAATCATGAAGAGTGAGAAATTTTTAGTTCATTTATCTGAGGTAAAAGCATTGAATTTCCTCTTGACTCAAACAAGAGTCATGCTGTCACAGCAGCTCCCCTGCAAGAACAGTGGGCTAGGAAAAAAAAAGATCAGAATTGATTTTTTTTTTTTTTAGTGCAGCTCATTTTAGAAACATACTCCCTTGTTATAGTTTACAGGTCTGTTAAATAATGAAACTGGTCTCAATGATTTATACTTTTCAGTTATGATCTGCATAACCCTTGATTACTCTAGTACTGCCAAAAGCAAATATTTATATAATCTATAAACATAATCAAGTAAAACTAGGCAGGCCATGCTGTAAGTGTAGGAACTTAATAATAAAAATTTAAATACACTAACCATCAGTAGGTCTAACAATTTTTATGCTATCTTACATTTTGAGTCTTAAGATGTGCCTAACATTCTTCCAAACAGCTTATAGACATTAACTTTTAAAAGGCTTATAATAACTCCAAGATTTAAATATAAGTAAACCCATTTTACTAAATAGAAAACTCATAGAGAAACAATGATACTAAGACCATAGACCTGCTAAGTAGACAAGTCAAGATCTAAAATGCATTTATACATTTCACAAAATATTGTCCACTTAGTACAGTTCCTGATATATCATATGGAGTCAATAAATATTTGATGCTATTATTACTGAATGATTTAAACAGCTCAATTTTTAATCTATGCCAAAGTAAATTCTATGCTTGCTTAATCTGTGTGACCCTAAATACCTCAGAGAGGACAGAGAGACCATCTCACGCTCTGTCTAGAAATATTGAGAAGTTCTTGCACAAATTTAATTTTGAATTCTAGCCACCCTTTCCTTATCTGTGTGTTTTGGGGAAGATAATGCTTTTTTTTCTCCAATCATTGTACTGCTGATGAGTACAGCACTGAGCGGTAAATACAATTACAGGTACTTTGAAAGAATTAACTTGAAGTGCAAGAAAAAGTCTTCAAGTCCATTTTAGGGAATTAATAAAAAATAATTTCCAAACTTTTCACTTTTATTTTTGTCCTGTCAAATACAAGATACAATTCATTGAAAGAACGATCAGTAAATTCTTGTTGAATGATTAAAAGAATAACTTTAATGATTTAAAACATTACACAAATAAATTACACAATAATTAAAATCATTACCATGTAAACAACAGGCAACAACAAAGGAAACAGAGAAAAGATAAGCACAGATTCACTTCTGAGACACTTCCGTTAGTGACCTGCCTTGGATCTCTACCTAGTTAATTCTTGTGCTAACTGTTTCTTTTTTTTTCCATTAGAGGAGAAGGGAAAAAATGATATTATAGATAATTGTAGGGATCTTAATCATCCTTTTGAGTTTGACTTTCACATTTTCCTGGTAACCTATGAATTGTTTTTCTTTTCTTTTCTTTTCTCTTTTCTTTTTTCTTTTCTTTTCCTTTTTTATTTATTAAGTCATAGCTGTGTACACTAGTGCAATCATGGGGTACAGTGTGCGGGCTTCAATACTGCGTGGACATTCTACAAAAAATTCTGATAATGTTTCTTTCTAATTTGAAATTTGCTGTCCAGCTAAGCCTTATTCCCTATTACTTCTAACTATTCATTTAAAAGATCACATACACCCTTATTAGTCAATTCCCTCAATTGATTGCTGTCCTATGCTCAAAACAAATTAGTCTATCAAATTCAGAGTCTGTATTGATAAGGAGAAAAAATAAACATAAGTTAAGATGAGTATTTTTGTCTTAAATGTTTTAAGAATGTACTGTGACATTTGCTTTAAAATTGAAAATTGAAGGACAAATAGAAACCACCTATAAAATCTTTTAATTTAATTTTTTTGTTTTATATATTAATGTGTTTATTTATAGACATAAACTCTTTTCACACCATGTTGCACAACTCTTCTGCAAAACAAAACTTAAAGTGTACCTGCATTCTGGAAGAAATTTTTTACTTCGGGTTATATTAAAGAGGTAATACTGTTTATTCACTTTGGGGGCTTTAGGGAGGGCTGGAGCCTTTGAAGTGTGGTACTACAGAATCTGATGCTTGCCTACGTTTCTTGTCTTTCTACTTTCTACTTTTTACTTGGATCTTTGCATTCCACCCACTGGTCTTTAAGTTCCTTGAAAATAGATTAGTAGTGTCTACATGAGAGTTTTCTCTCTAGATTACCCATCCCACCAGTCTGTATGAGTCTGTTTCCTTCTGATTATTTTTGTCAGTTATCAGTGCTCTTCATTATTATTAAAATTTTCATTGAATATATTTAATCACTTCTCATGAGGAAATCTCAAAAGAATATAAAATTGGCTGAAACATGACCTACTTAGAGAATATTTCTCTGGCTATCCACTATTAAGTACCCTCCAAATATATCATAGCCCTCTATTTCCATTAAATTGCTCTAACAATCATGCTCTGGATTTTTTTTTTAACTTAAATGAAATTAAATTATTGACTATCATTTTTTTTTCCTAATCATCTGAATTAACCCATTTGGAAAAAAATAAAAGCTCTAGTAGTCTATGATTATTAAACAAATACTTATTTAAAACCTAATAGGTGCCAAGATTACATAAATCAAAAGTTCTTTCCTCACTGACATCTAGTCCAGAGGATATGGAAAATAATAAAAGGGAACTGATAATTATACAAAAATAATTATGCCTTTGGTCCTTCTTACTAAGAAAGTGAAGATGTTAAGATAGAAAATAATAGCAGTAATGGAAGAATCATTGAACAGACTCATGTGGGAAGTCTTCTCTGAGAAAACATCACTTAATCTCTTAGCTGCTACTAGAAGTTGGAGAGAAAGAGCCCCGGGAAGAGGGTGAGGATCATTCTCAGGCAGAGATGCACAGCACTGTGTGAGATGAGAAAGGCTTGTGCACTTCTAAGGCTGATGCTTAGTGATGGAGGAGGTGAGGGCCTAAGATTTCCTTGAAGAGGTGGAAGCAGCAGCCAGTGGAATTAGGGAATCATAGGACAACCAGAGAAAATCATAAGGCAATGGGAACTAAGGGAAGGTATAATGTAGAAGAAACCATAAACTCTACACTATACATAATCTGAATGATACATCAGACTTTATACTTTAAAGGGTCTCTCTAGCTGCTGGGAGAAAACAGAATAGTTCTATTTCTCATATATTTCTGAAAGAATGACTTCTTTGGAAAAAAAGTTATATTCTCAGCATGATGGTTATTTGCCAACCATAGTCTCATTTCATCCAAAGGTTCTTCATGGCATTTTTCACCTCTGTGTTCCTCAGTGTATAGATCAAGGGGTTTAACATGGGCGTGATGACTGATCCAGACACAGCCATTGCCTTGTCTATGGGATAAGTGACCACTGGCCTCATGTACAAGAAAATACAAGGCACAAAGAATAAGAAGACCACCATGAGGTGGGAGGCACAGGTGGAGAGGGCTTTGCGCCGCCCTTCAGAGCTGTAAGACTTCAGGGAGCAGAGGATGACTGTGTAGGAGGCAATCAGGATAAGAAAGATGGCAGTACACATCACCCCACTGTTAAGGGTGACTAAGAGGCCCAAGATGTGTGTGTTCATGCAAGCAAGTGTCAGCAACTGAAACAAATCACATATAAAGTGATCTATGACATTAGGACCACAGAAGGGTATTTGGGACATGAACAGAAGCTGTATTGTTGCATGTATCAATCCCCCCACCCAGGCTCCTCCCACCATCAGGTGGCATATCCTGGGTCTCATGATGCTGGTGTAGTGCAGGGGCCTACAGATGGCCATGTAGCGGTCATAGGCCATCACGATGAGAAGGATGATGCCCACGCCTCCAAAGAAATGTCCTGCAAAGAGCTGGGTCATGCAGCCTTCCAGGGAGATGGTTGTGCCCTTAGAGAGGGAGTCCACAATCATCTTTGGGGCAATGACAGAAGAATATATGACATCTGAAAGAGACAAGAAGGTAAGAAAAAAGTACATAGGTGATCTCAGATTCTGACTTGTGATTATAGTTATAGTGATGAGTAGGTTTCCCAAAACTGTGGCCGTGTACATGATGAGAAACATGGCAGAAAATATTTTCCGTAGCTCAGGGTTCTCTGTAAGGCCCAGAAGAATGAATTCAGTCACATTGTTTTGATTTTTCATTTCTCAGGTGCTGATAGGAATTCCAGCTTAGAGTTGAGAATCCTACAAAAAGATAACATATAAAATAATTAGTGACTACTTGGCTTTCTGTATTTCCAGGATATTGGGGAGCCTTTCGATTTTTTACTCATTTATTTGCCATCCAAACATTTAATTTAACATTAAATTTAGCACACATTTTAAGAGTGTGCTAAATAAGGAATTTAAGAGCTGAATGGAGCAAGATGTTGGACGAGTAGGATCATTTGGTTGAGCTCTGCTAAAATGACAGAGGAACAAAAGAGAACCCAGCCATACCTGGCACAGGGAACTTACTCAGTCATAGCCGAGGGAGCACAGTAATGTTTTGGGGTGCAAGATACAGCATGTGATTCAGAGTGGTGGAGATTTGACACATTAGGCAAGTAATTTGGAGCCATCAGGAATGTCCATTCCCCCCATGCCCCCTCCATGAAGGGTGGAATAGGAGGAAGCCTTTCTGCAGCTTTTGGTTTTGGAGGGAAGCTGCATTTTGAGTGGAAAGCTTGGAAGAATGACTGGATTTGAACAATATACAGCAGCCAGATTTGAGTACTGGTTAGAGTAGATTTGCTATCAGTTTGGTGGCTGGAGAGGCAGCCATAATGGGAAGGTTTAGGTGTCCAGGGTGCTGCCATTGTGGGAAGGTCATGAGAAGGTCTTAGTGGGGACCTAAAGCTTGGCTGTCTTAATTCTGCTTGCTGGGATCAGAACTCCACTCTTGGAAAATGCTGAGTAATTCCTGCACCCCATGGGAACTGTTATCAGGGGGCACTGTGAAACCTGCCTCTGAAAGATTTTGGAGAGCTTTACAATCCCAATCCAGCAGAGTCTGAATGCTGAGGAAAAAAACAGGTGATCACTGAGGGCAACTAAATTAAGAATAATAATCACAGAGGTTTCTGGCTGTGTTCTCTGTCTCCTAAAAAACCCCCATTGTAACCTGGTATCCCAGCAACATATTGTAATATATATATAAATATAATATGTAATATATTACTATATATATATATATATACATATTCCTATTAAAGTTGGCCACTTCTGATATATATACAGACACACACACATATATATATAAGCTGAATATATATATATACGTATATATATATATTTGTTCTTTACTCTTCTCTTCTTTTGACCTAAATATACATATATATATATATAGATAGATAGATAGATAGATAGATAGATAGACTACACACACACACATGCACACGCATGCACATATATTATATATATATAAATTTTCTTGTCAGTATTTTTCTATTTCTTTTTTATCTTGCTGAGCATGCTGCTATTTTTAGCTATTTCAGCTTGTTCTTCTTTATTTTGTTGTGTTTTACTTTTCCTAATTTGTTTGTTTGGTTCTATTCCTTCCATTTTTACTTTCATCAAGAGCAAGGGCTGCTGTATTTTTGGTTACAGTATTTTAGCATCGTTTATTCTCTCTATTTCACTCCTCTCCATTCTCTCTTTTAAAAGAGACTATTCTCCTTTTCTCATTTTCCCACATAAATTGCTCATGCACAGCTAAAATATCCCATTTTCTTGATCTTTCTTGTTTCTTTTCTATTACCTCTTCCCTCTCTCTCCTTTATTTGATACATCTGCATTTTTCATTTCCTTTAACTCTCCTTATTTTATTATTATTATTATTGTTTCTTCTTATTTTTGTCTTTTTTCACTGACAGCTATGTGATTGAGCTGTGATGGGCAGGGAAGTCACAAAAGTAGTCTTGCACAAGGAAGCCAAGAGACCATGGTCTAGGGAGTCCTTCTACCTTTGGTCCTGGGGAGACAGTACTGGGAAGTCCACACTGTAGAATTTTTGTATTTGTTTTTTATTCTTATTTATTTTTTCTACATGTTTTTGGTTTTTGCTCTTTTCCTTCTTTCCTATTTTTGGCAGAGGAAGAGTTTGGCTTTGCCCAGGCTGGTAAAGAGCTCCTGATTTTTAGGAACCCACCCACCCAGCCTCTCAAAATCCTTGAGTTACAGGTGTGGCCTTAGCACTGTGCCAATCCATACCATTTCTCTTATTACTCTCATCCTCTCTTTCTATTCTTCTCTCCTGTTCTTCAATTCTCTTCTTTCATCTCCCTTCCCTTTTTTCTTTTTCTTTCCTTTTTCTCATCATTTTTAATTATTTATTAAATCATAACTGTGGACATTAATGTATATATGGGGTACAATGTGCTGATTTGATATGCATTGTGGAATGCTTACAACCAACTGGTTAACATAACCATCTCCCTGTTTACTTTTTTGTTGTGGTAAAAACATTCATACTGTATTCTTAGTAGTATAGAAATGTATCATTGCATTATGCACAGTAGGTTGGATCCCCCCAAATACCCTCCCTACTCCCAGCCTCCCTCCTCTCTTTCTCTCTCTTTTCTCTTACCTGCTTCTTTCCGGACTATAGTTATATTTTACCATTCTTGTGAATGTGTGGGTGATTATATACTGAATGCACAGTAGTATTAAATATATTGAATACTTTTTTTATTGAGATGTTGTTCTAAGAAGAATATGTTCCAGCTCCATGCAGGTAAACACTTCTACTCTGCTGACGGGATTCAAGTGAATATGATATGACCTTTTTGGAAAGAAGTTTGGAGAATTTTCATCATTTTTTTCTTCTTTCTGTCTTTTTCTCTTATTTCTCCCTGTTTGTTCTTTACCCTTCTCTTTCTTTTTACCTTATACCAATAGGCCATCAAGACCTAAGCTCTGAGATAAGGTAATTTGAATTTAAGGAGGAAGTGAGAACAAAGAATGAGGACAAGGAGGTAAACAAGAAGAAAGAACAAGTGAGGAGGAACCAAAAGAAAAATTTGAGCAGCATTAAAAACCAAAATAGGGCAACTTTCCCAAGGGACCACAAGAGAGCTATTACAGAAGACTCCACCTATAAAGAATTAATGAATTTGACAGAAATGGAGTTTAAAATATGGATGATAAAGACAATAAAGGTAATGGACAAGAAAATGGAAAGACAGAAAAAAAACGTCAGATGAGAGATATGTAGAATATAGGAAGGATATGACAGAGCTTAAGGAAATGAAGGAGAAAAGTCAGGGAATGTAAAGATGTAGTAGACAGTATCAAAAATATATTAGACTATGGAGAAGAAAGAACCTCAGGGCTAGAGGGTAAAGTTTTCAAGTTAACTCAGGTAGTTAAAGAGGCAGAAAAGAAGAGAAAGAAAGCAGAATAATCACTCAGAGAATTATGAGACTACATGAACATTCAAATAAATGAATAATCAGGATCCTTGAAGGGGAAGAAGATTGTCCCAAAGGAGTGGAAGGCCTACTGGAGAGTATCATAAATGAAAACGTCCCAAGTTTTACTAAAGATGCTGACACACTCCTTTGAAATGTATATTGAATCCTGGGTCATCTCAACTCAAATAAAGCTTCTCTAAGAAACATTGTAATGAACCTGTCCAAAGTAAAGATGAAATAAAAATTCTATAAGCAAGGCAGCACCTGTGGCTCAAAGGACTGGGGTGCTGGCTCTTGTCTTATATTAATTAGAACTTTTAAACAGAGACTGAATGCCACTTCTTAGAAATTTTGCAAAAAGCACAGTTTTACACTGATACTGTTATTACACATTCTGTGAATGCTGAGAGGTCACTCTTGCTATTCAATAACCCTCTCCACCTCCATCAAGTACAAAATGCAGAGCAACCACAGGAGACTGAGAAAGTGCCACATGTAATCTCATCCTTGGCCTCCCAGCCCAAGAACTGCTATCTTTCTTGCAGAAGCCCTTACAGAAGACTTGAAACAAGAAGTGGGTTTTATTCCAGGTTGAGTCACTAATGGAGTCTGTAACTCAGGTGTGATGCTGTCATTTGTGAGCCTGGGTTTCCCCCTTTTAAGTATAAAGATGGTTCACCAGATGAGTAGCGACAGGGGTGACTGTGCTCTTCAAACACAAACCTTCACTTCTTATTGGCATGATTTTTTTTATGCCCCTGGGTAAGATTTCCTTCAGGGGTGGTTATTTCATATTCAAAAATTGATGCATTTTTCAGCAATTTGAAAGGACTTGTAGACCATTATCCTATGTTAAGTATCTTAACAATGGAAAAACAAACACTACCCATCCTATCTAATAAATTGGAACTAACCCATGGGCACACAAGTGCACAAACGGAAGTACAAATCACTGAAAATCAACCAGGAGGGAGGAGGAACGAGGAGAGGGGAAAAGACCCACCTAACAGGTGCAATGAACACCATTCAGATGATGGGCATGTTTACAGCCCTGACTCAAGCCTTATAACAAAAATATTTAGATTTCTTTAATATTTTGAAATTAAAAATGAAAATGAAAGCTCAAGGTATTATCTGTTCCCTGTATGTTTTTAAGATTTGGAAACTAGAGTGGCTCCTTTCTTTTACAGAACAGAACTGAGCTTTCCCACGTGAAATTCCACTCCATCACCAGCATCCCCTTCATGATCAGACTTCATTTCTCTGTGCTCATCACTTTATTCCACCACGGTCCCACCTGTTTCCTGCCAGACTCACACCCTGTTCCTTTACACACTGCCTCACACTGCCCTGTTCCTTTTACACACTGCCTTTCTATTCTCAGGAAATTTTCCTGGATCAAGACACAGCAAGTCCACCTCTAAGGCACAACAAGGACACACACTGGCTTTGTAATCTCAACCTCCCCAAGCCCCAATTTCTACAGCAGTGCAATCAGTAAAGGAGAAACTGTAGTTACCATGTTTGCATTGACTATCGAGTATGGGCAATGATCAAAAAGCTTTTTCTCATCTAATTATTACGAACACCATATAAAGTCAGCACTACAATAGTGTGGATTTTCCAGAGCAGCATCTGAAGCAGAGAGAAATGGTGTAACTTCCTCAGAGTTCCTTGCAGGTATGGAATTGACTCAAATCACTGCTTATCACTGCTACACTTTACAGCCCCTGAAACTTTCAAACCCTGGCTCCCAGAACTGCCGTGAAAGTCAAAGAAATAATATTCATAAAGCTTAGAAAACCAGCAAACACCCCTCGTTGACTTTTTCCTGTTCATGGCATATATCTATATGTCGAGATTTTCCTCCTGTGTCTCTCTATGCCCTTCAGCAACCACTTCTCCCCACTGGCCGCCTTCACCTTCACCAGCCTAAATGTTTATCTCACTTACTCATAAAACATTTTTTCTGTATATCATTATTTCATCCTACTATAGGTTTCTCTTATTTCCACAGTGAGAGGCTTAAGGATTGCTACATCTGTCACACGTCTCAAAGTTCCTAATAAATGCCGTCATACAATCCAAGACATTTATAAATTGAAAGGAGACTGCAGTCAGCTGCGGACTCAGGTCAGGATGGTGCCTGCTCATCCTCCAGGGTGAAAGCTAATGTGATATCACAGTCTGGTTGTTATTTCTCTGTCAACCACATCCAAGATGCCATTTCCATACAACTTCTTTCCCTTTTGTATTACTATACATGCTTCAGCCAAAACCAAGAGTTAACAGTACCTTGAACTTCAGTGGATTCACACTGTCAGATACCTTTATGGCATTTCCTTTCACAGTGGGTCAGAGAGGAATCCTGTTCAAAGGCTGCTCTAGTGAAGACAGGTAGAATTTTAAGTAATGACCTTCTTTCCTTCTCTTGGCCTTGTCTTTTATTTTCCAAAATTATTTTAGTAGACAACAAGTATTTCAAAAACTTGTCACAGGTGACCTTTTTTTTTCCTTTTGTAGAGACAGAGTCTCACTTTATCACCCTCAGTAGAGTGCTGTGGCGTCACAGCTCACAGCACCTCCAACTCCTGGGCTTAGGTGATTCTCTTACCTCAGTCTCCAGAGTAGCTGGGACTACAGGTGAAATGTGACCATTTTTTTAAAAATAAGGACCAGGACTAGAATATTTAAAATTGTTTTATGGAAATAATTTTGAGCTAAAGAAATAAAATCAAAACATTATATAAGCTGTAAAGCTAAGCTGTAGCTAAAAGAAAGATGAACTAGAAGCTATTTCCAGAAGATGGAACAGATAGGTGAAGAGCCAGAGGTGGGCAGAAGGGACCCAGTGTGGTCCAAAGCAGAGAGCAAAGGCTTCAACTCCAAGCACTAGTTTTCTATTTTGATTTATGGAATAAGTTTTAGCTGAATAATTTATTAAGGATGATTTATACTTTCTAGTTGGCATTTGTACTTAGAAATAGTGAATTTGTAGATTCTTATAGGTAGTTTAATGATATCATCATACAATAGACCACACACATGCACATATGCGCTGTACTTTATATTTTAATGACTACCACTGACAGCGCTGTATGTCAGTATATGAAGATTTATGATATCTCAATTTTCAGCTATTTAAGCAATGTTGCATGGAAAATGGTTCTTTGTTTGCTACATGTACATACAGTATATGTGGGTATATATGTACACATATGGAATAAATTGATCTATGTATTTCTGTAAGGTAAGTTTTAACAATAGAATTGAAGTATGAACATTTAAACATTTTAAGATTTAATATGTAAAGTGATTAAATGTATGGATTAAATAAGATTTAATAATAAATTCTCCTTCCTAATGTTTGTTCTCACCAATAATGTAGTAGAGCTTTATTTTTCCTACAATTTATTTGTCTTTCTTCTTTATAGCTATTTTGCATGTGTGTGTATACATATATACATATATGTGAGTTTTTTCCCAATAAACATTTGAGTACCTACATAGCCTATGAAGCTCAGTGAGCACTCAACTAGACAATTAGTTTTATCACTGAAGAACTTCAAAACAAGACCATCATACAGTTCCTTTCTCTTTTCATAAAACTAAGGAATAAATAGTGAGCATGTAGTTAAATCCAATAGAATGTTTCAAGGTAGAAGTGACAATAATATAATTTTTAAGTTATTATCTACAACAACCGATAGTGTCCCAGAATGCTCCCAAATTACCTCTATCCTCAGCCTCACTACTGTCACAAGTACCATCACTGCCATCCATACATCAGTTCAACCAGTACCATCATCATCATGACCACCATCACTATAGCCATTCCCATAAACTGAATCCATTTACAACTAAACTGATACACAGAAAAATATAAAAATTGAATTCATTCCTAAATTAAAGCCACCATTCCAACATAGTATTGATAAAATGACACTTTTTTCTTCATTGTAAATTAGAGGCCAATAGTGGAGAAGGAAAAAAGAAAGTATCTTGGGGCCAATAAAACAATAAAAGGAGAAAAAGAGAGAGAGAAGGAAGGAAATAAAGTGTGAGACATACAAAAGCAGAGAGAGGGAAGAGATAAAAAAAGAAGGCTGTAGGGAGGCAGAGAGGAGGAAAAAATAAACAGAAAGAGATAAAAATTATAAAAAATTATAAAAAAGCAAAAAGGGCAAGAGAGACCCTAGTAATGTTAATGACTCCCTTTAGTACAGCCTGGTACTTTCTGAGAAATCAACACATATTGTTTTATTTACCAATTTTCATTTCTTAGAGACTGGTTTCCTTAATTTTTTTTTAAATTTGCTCAAAAAGTAACAAAAATAGATCAAGCAAAATAACCTGGTCTCACTCAAGTTAGAATTCAAACGTAAACTCAAGTTCATAACTCAATGATCTTTGCTCAGAAAATAAATATTGCTCACAGGTAAAGCAAATGGGAATTGAGTGTGAATTATTAACACACATTAAGAGATATGCTTTTAGATATAAATGTACATATTCAACAAAAGTAATTCAATTAAGAATATTATATTTTGAAAATAGATGCTATAATTTTTATGCTATAATACTATATAATTTGTTTAACCTGTGCACAGATTAACCAAATGATAACGGGATCTTAGATCTTAGTTTTTACAGTTGGATAAAGGTTTTAAGGTCATCTGAAACATAATTTGAAGTCTTCTTACCACACACAAAATTCTTTCACCTGAAGTAACCTCTTCGAGAACCAGGTGAAATTATTTCAACTTGATGTTTCTAGCTGCCTAGAAAGAAGTGAACAAAAAGTCATCCAATTATTAATATTAATTCTTGGTTAAATTTTTAGAACTTATAATTTTATTGTTTTCAAAGAAAAGTTTAAAGCAGAAGCCTTAAGAATCTATGAGACTCCTTTGGAGTCACCAAGGAATTTGTAATTAGGAAGAATGCCTAATTAAGAACAATTGCTGAAGAGAGTTCCAAGACAAGCAGTCACCAAATCATTGCATGTGTCTTTTTAAATTCCAGTGGACTGCATTTTTTAGATGAATGTAGAGACAGTTTTTGTTCAGTTTCTGAGGAGATTAGTCATGAGTCTATGGTTCCCACTGGCCAACTGACCTGGGTCATGAGGGTGTGGAGGCCCATTTGAGCAGCTGTGATTAAGGGCAGGCTTGCATCATCTCAGCTGCATCCTTTGAGGCTGGTCCTTATGGAGGTGCTAATCCCTGAGTCAATAAATTCCCATCCACCTTCTTTAACAATAGTGTGTTCTCAGGGGTAAGAACCTCCCTGGGGTCAGACCAACATGCTGTTCCATGGCAGAGATCTAGGCCACAGTATTAAGCATTTAATGATTTGTCATTAATCATTCACCGTCATCTGCTCCTGAGCTACAGGATGGCCACAGTCTCACAGTAACTACAACACAGGGACTGGAAGTATCCCAAATCAAATCTCACCTCCAGATTCCATTTCCCACACAGGAGTCATATGTGGGCCCAGGAAGCTGACACTGTAATCAGAAAATTTTTATCAAGGCATAAATCTTTATTTAAATTATTTCCACTTTCTTATGAAATGGCATTTCAAACCCAGCCCTGGCCAAAAACAGCAAAAAAAAAAAGAATAATATTCTCTTGGTGATCATATTCTTGTGAAAGGCATATCAATGTCAAACAAAATAAACTAAAGGTGAGTCTAATGAGCCTACCTCTGGCATATGGGGCTGGCACTCTACTTCTTTGAGCCACAGACACCACCTTATTATTATTTTTTTTTTTTTTGAGACTGAGTCTCAGAATGCCTGGGAATCCTATCTTATAGCAACCTCAAAATCCTGGGCTCCTTGCCTCAGCCTCTGAAGTACCTGGGACTACAGGTGCACCCACCACAGTACCCAGTTAGTTTTTCTACTTTTAGTAGAGACAGGATTTTTGCTCAAGCTGGTCTTGAGCTCCTGAACTCAGACAATCCACCTGCCTCAGCTTCCCAGTGCTCTAGAATTACAGGCATGAGCCAGCACACCTGGCGAGAATGTTATTCTTTATGTCTTCACCACTTGAGTTTCAGTGGCTAATGTAGTATATGGAATGTGAAAAATAATCAACAAACGTATGTTTGAAAGTAAATATTGTGTGTATTTACATATATGTATACATAAATAATGAAATATTATTCAGTTACCAAAACAGGAAAGACATCTTGTCTGCTAAGTATGGATGAATCTTGAACCAATTACAAAAAGACAAATACTACATTCTTCCACTTACGAAAAGTGTTTACAGTGATGGAGGCTATTGAAGAAATCAGAATGCTGGTTGCCAGCAGCTGGATGAAGCAAAAAACAGGCTGCTGATGTTAAATGCATATAAAGTTTCAGTTATGCAAGATGAAAGTTTTCTAGATGCCCCTTGCATGTTATCGTGCTTATAGCTAACAATACGATAATATTCACTTTAAAATTTTGTTTAGAGATTGGATGATACATGAGGGAGGGAGAGAGAGAAAGCAAATGTTTGTAAAATACTTTCCACAGTGCCTAGCTCATGGTTAGCATTCACAAAACTTTGCCTGCTAATTTAAGCACCAAAATGATGTCTTACGTCTCCACTGAATACATTTCTTTACCCTTGTCATCGTGTAACAGAGCCATATGCTCCTTGTATTCATTGTTTTCAATGTTTGGAATAATTTCTTTTTAAAAGCACAAATTGCCATTTTCTATCCTTGAGTGTTATACAATGTAAGTGAAAAACAAGATTTGGTTTCTTAAAATAATTTATAAACCAGCAAGACTCTCTATTTTGAGATTGTCAAACTGACTTAGAGTCCTGTCTTTCCAAATTTGCTGTTGCCAACTTTTCATGTCTCTCCCTCAAAATTTTATTACCTCTAACACTAAGTTCTTGGCACCTTTCAATCAGACTCCCAATTACCAGCCGTGATGCTATTCTTTTTTTTTTTTTTTTTTAATAATTTTATTGAATCATAATTATGTACATTGGTGCAATCACAGGGCACGATTCATATACATTCAGAAATATTTTGATCATACTGTTACAGATATCCTTCATGGCATTTCCTTGAT
>CAUYON010047810.1:0-11375 GCA_963573935.1 Arctocebus calabarensis
TTGCTCCGCCCATCCTTTCCCTGACTTCTTAAGGCAACTTCCCTAAGGAAAAAATCATCAAAATAAATTATTTCTGTTGAGAAACTTTTTTTTTTTTTTTTTTTGAGACAGAGCCTCAAGCTGTCACCCTGGATAGAGTGCGGTGACATCACAGCTCACAGCAACCTCCAATTCCTGGGCTCAAGTGAGTCTCTTGCCTCTGCCTCCCAAGTAGCTGGGACTACAGGCGCCCACCACAACGCCCGGCCATTTTTTGGTTGCAGCTGTCATTGTTGTTTGGCGGGCCCAGTCTGGATTCGAACCCGCCAGCTCAAGTGTACGTGGCTGGCGCCTCAGCCCGTTGAGCCACAGGCGCCGAGCCACTGTTGAGAAACTTTTAATAAGATTTGTTGCTTTCAGTAGTGAGGAAGGTGACATCCACCAACCAACCCACCCATCCACCCACCCACCAACCAAACAAATAAAAACCCCCTAAAATTTGAATACTGACGGCTCGGCTTCTGTGGCTCAAGCAGCTAAGGCGCCAGCCACATACACCTGAGCTAAGGTGCCAGCCACGTACAGGTTTGAATCCAGCCCGGGCCTGCCAAACAACAATGATGGCTGCAACAACAACAACAACAACAACAACAAAATGGCCGGGCGTTGTGGCGAGTGCCTGTAGTCCCAGCTACGGGAGGTAGAGGCAGGAGACTCGCTTGAGCCCAGGAATTGGAGGTTGCTGTTAGCTGTGATGCCACTGCACTCTATCCAGGGCGACAGCTTGAGGCTCTTTCTAAAAAAAAAAAAAAAAAAATTTGAATACTAAAATTATTGCTGGTGTGTCAGGGAGGAGGTGAGTACAGAAAAGTACATGGGCTGTTGTGATCATCTTTCTTAATTAGAAGAAAGAACTGTTAGTATTTTGTTTGTGTGCTTCAGTTCAATGTGTGTGTGTGGTTTTTTTTTTTGAGACAGAGTTTCACTATGTCACCCTTGGTAGAGTGCCCTGACATCATAGCTCACAGCAACTTCAAACTCTGGGGCTCAAGTGATCCTCTTGTCTCAGCCTCCCGAGTAGCTGAGACTACAGGTGCCTGCCACAATGCCCAGCTATTTTTAGAGTCAAGGTCTCACTCTTTTTTTTTTTTTTTTTTAATAGAGATAGAGTCTCACTTTATCACCCTTGGTAGAGTGCCGTGGCATCACACAGCTCACAGCAACCTCCAACTCCTGGCTGGGGTTAGGTGATTCTCTTGCCTCAGCCTCCGGAGTAGCTGGGACTACCGGTGCCTGCCACAACTCCTGGCTATTTTTCTGTTTTGCAGTTCGGCCGAGGCCAGGTTTGAACCCGCCACCTTCGGTATATGGGGCCGGCGCCCTACTTGATGAGCCACAAGGGCTGCTCCAGGTCTCACTCTTACTCAGGCTGGTCTTGAACTCCTGATCTCAAGCAATTCACCTGCTTCAGCCTTCCAGAGTGTCAATATGTTTTTAGAAATACCACATATTGTAGAAGGTCAATGGGGCCTCTCTCTGGTTCCATTCTCCTCCCATGCTTCTAGAAGAAACTATTGTAAAGAATTTGCTATGTACCCAACCTATGCAAAGTTAGCACATACAGTCATTTATTTATTTTAACTTCTATGAGTATTCTATTATACACACAATTACACAAATTACACCACAATTTATGTATCTAATATTCTGCTGATGCAAGTTTTTTTTCCAATTATACTCCTACCAACAGCATTGCAATGAGCCTCTTAATACATGTTTCACTGTGCTTATATTTTTTAGAGTTTATATTTAGACATGGAATTGCTGGGACAGGGGGTTGTTCTCATATCCTAGGTAGCAAAAACTGATTATTTAAGTTAACTGATTCCTAGGCATTGCCTTCACAGGTTGCTGTTGGCTAGATTTCTGAGATTTCCTAGCAAGGACTAGCATTTGTTGGACTCAGCGTGCTACTGAAACTCTGCATACTTGCCCATGTACAGTATTCCAGGAGGACGAAGAATTTAGTAAAAGGTGAAAGATTTATGCGATCTGAAGAAAACCTGAGCATGGGAGGACGAAGAATTTAAACTGAACCACAACAATGAAACTAGACAGACCTTTGGCAGCATTTTTGTAATGTAGGATTCCTATGGAGTGTTTAAAAATAATTTTAAAGGGCGGCGCCTGTGGCTCAAAGGAGTAGGGTGCCAGCTCCATATGCCGGAGGTGGTGGGTTCAAAACCCAGCCAAAAACTGCAAAAAAAAAAAATGATAATAATAATTTAAAAACTGCCAAAAACTGCAAAAAAAAAAAATAATAATAATTTTAAAACTGGTCAGGCAGACTGGCTTGTACCTGTGATCCTAGCACTCTGGGAAGCCAAGGTGGGAAGATCGCTTGAGGCCGGAAGTTTGAGCAACATAGGTAAACTTCATCTCTAGGAAAAAAAAACAAAAAACGGGCAGCACTTGTGGCTCAAAGGAGTAGGATGCTGGCCCCATATGCTGGAGGTGGCAGGTTCGAACCCAGCTCTGGCCAAAAAAAAAGAAAAAAAAAAATCAGCTAGGCATGATGACATGTGCTTGCAGTCCCAGCTATGTGGGAGCCTGGGGCAGGAGGATAGTTTGAGTCCAGGAGTTTGAGGCTGCAATGAGCTATGATGCTATCACTGCATTTTACCTGGAGCAACAGAGGGAGATTCTGTCTCCCCTCCCCTGTCTCCCCCCCAAGAAAAAATAAAATAAAAAAGAAAGAAAAAGTAAGAACTTTAGACATGTGAAAGTATCATGCCCCTTTAATTTATTCAAGAACTCTCTTCATCATTTGACATCAGAGTTAAACACTTTCAGGCACCTTTGTTACAAAATCAATAAAACTAGTCTAAATAAATCTTAGAAACAGATGGCATGAAGTCCTTAAAAAAAAGAGTGACTCTGTATTGCAACAAAAATAATTTTATGGTTGGGGGTCATCACAACATGAGGAAATGTATTACAGGGTCGCGGCGTGGGGAAGGTTGAGAACCACTGCTTTGGGACAGAAGCACGAGCGGCCAGGGGGCAGCCAGTCATAACTGCTGTCAGCGCCATGAACTTTCCTCTTCTTTGATATTGCTTTGAACGCCTTTACTGACGTTGGCTGTAAATGGGGACCTTTATATCAAAGTCAGCTCGTTCCTTGGATCAAATTACATGAGGTCCTATCCTGTGTTCACAACAGCGCTTTTGTGTGCAAACCTCAGTACATATTTCAATGGCCATGACAGGAAGGAAGGCATTTACCTGCTTTCAGATGGCTTAGTATTTGGATTTTCTGACAACAAGTTGGTGTTATTTTTCTTCTATCCTGATTAGTTCTATGCTAAGCAGCTGTGCTGGGGACAGTTTTAAAAGCACTTGTCATGCAGTCGGAGGCTGGTTAGGATTTCATTTTACACACGCTGCAGTTCCTTTCTTAAACCACAGCGTAAGTCCCATTTCATATTTCTGCTTGTGTTCTTATTTTAAAGGACAAGGAACAGAATTTCTTTTGCACTGCAGTTCCTATTTTGAGTGGAAGCATTTTCACTATTCTGTTCCAGCCCTGGGAGAGACACCAGATTTTCTCTGGTTAAGAGTCCTAGGCCAGCCAAGTGAATTCTCTCAGACTTTGTGTCTCTGGCATGCATGATTGGGCCCACTAGGATCTTTTTTTTTTTTTTTTTTTAAGACAGAATCTCATTCTGTTACCCCGGGTAGAATGCTGAGGTATCATCGTAGCTCACAGCAATCTCAAACTCCTGGGCTCAAGAGATCCTCCTGCCTTAGCTTCCCAGGTAGCTGGGACTATAGGCACCCACCACAATGGCTAGCTACCTCATCACAAAGCCCAGCTAGTTTTTCTATTTTTACTAGAGACCGGGTCTTGCTCTTGCTCAGGCTGGTCTTGAACTTCTGAGCTCAGGAGATCCACCTGCCTCTGCCTCCCAGAGTGCTAGGTTTACAGGCGTAAGCCACCTCCACTGTGCCCGGTTTCCACTAGATTCTTTACGTGCAGCTTGTGGGAGTGAAACAGAGCTTCTGAGAAAATGTGGAACAAAATCCCATTATGGAAAATTACTCCACAAGGAAGTGACTTACAATTTAAGATATGATGTCACCACCTGATTTCCCATAATTGTATTGGTGGTTGACCTTATACAAAGACATTCTATGACGCTTTTAAGGGCTCTGTTCTTTCTTCCTCCTACGCTTTTCCTACTTTATAAACAACGATTACAAATAAAAATGATCGATGGTCACAAACTGTACAAGCACCCAAGAAGAATGACATCTAGGAAATTTTGCTATATGTTCTCAAAATTTATAGTGCAGAGTCACTCTCTAATGCCTTACTATAAAGGCAAATTTCTCAGACAATTATAAAGAGAAACCTTGAAATCAAAATAAATACATAAAACCTATTTCCCCCCCCCCCCAATTTTTTATTGTGGCCTAAAATATATATAATATAAAATTTACCATCTTAACCATTTTTTGGTGCATAGTCCTGAGGCATTACATACATTCACACTGGTCTACAGCCATCACCATCATCCACCTCCACCGAAACTTTACCTTTTAAACGCTAACCACCCATCCGCCTCCTTCCCCTGTTCCCCAGCCCTGAGTCAACACCACTCTACCGTGTCTCTGAATCCAACTATTCTTGATATAGTACAACATATAAATAGAATCACAGAATATTTGCCTTTCTGTGATTGGCTTATTTCACCCATAAAATATAAAATATCCTCAAGTGTCACTAATGTTGTCACCTGTGTCAGAATAACTTTGCTCTCAAAGGCTGAGTGCCATTCCGTGGCACGTCTATGTCCCACTTTGTTTATCCATCCAGTGACGGGTACTCGTGCTGTGTGGCCATCGTGGACAGTGCTGCTGTGAATATGGATATACAGACATCTGTTTTAGTCCTGATTTCACTTGTTTTGGCATTTATCCAGAATTGGAATTGCTGGATCATATGATAATTCTCTCTCTCTCTCTACATATAAAAATACACACACACACACACACACACATATTTTGAGACAAAGTCTCACTCTACTGCCTGGCTACAGTGCAGTGTGGCATCAGCCTAGCTCACATCCTCCCGTAATCTCCCAAGTAGCTGGGACTACCGGCATGCATTATCGTGCGCTACCATTTTTCAATTCTTAGTGCAGATGGGGTCTCAATCTCACTCATGCTGGTCTTCAAATTCTTTTTTTTTTTTGAGACAGAGCCTCAAGCTGTCACCCTGGAAAGAGTGCCGTAGCATCACAGCTCACAGCAACCTCCAATTCCTAGGCTCAAGCGAGTCTCCTGCCTCCGCCTCCCAAGTAGCTGGGACTACAGGCACCCACCACAACGCCCGGCCATTTTTTGGTTGCAGCCGTCATTGTTGTTTGGCGGGCCCGGGCTGGATTCGAATCCACCACCTCAGATGTATGTGGCTGGCACCTTAGCCGCTTGAGCCATAGGCTTCGAGCCTTTTTTTTTTTTTAAATAGTAGCCTTTCTTTTCTTTCCTTTTTTTTTGTGATAGATCTTACTTTGTTGCTCAGGCTAGAGTGCCACAGTGTCAGCCTAGCTCACAGCAACCTCAAACTCCTGGGTTCAAGAGATCCTCTAGCATCAACCTCCTGAGTAGCTGGAACTACAGGCATGCAGCACCATGCCTACCTAACTTTTCTATTTTTAGTAGACACAGGGTCTCACTCAGGTTTTGAACTCCTGGCCTCAAGGGATGGTTTAGAACCATCCCTTAGGCTGGTTAGGCTGGTTATTTCACTTCTTTTGGCATTTAACAGAAGTGGAATTGCTGGATCATATGATAATTCTCTGTCTCTCTCTACATATATAAACACACACACACATATTTTGAGACAAAGTCTCACTCTACTCCCTGGCTACAGTGCAGTGTGGCCTGCACTCCCTGGCCTCAAGGGATCCTCCTGCCTCAGTCTCCTAGAGTGCTAGGATTATAGCCATAAGCCACTGCATCCAGCCCAAAGTAGCCATCTTAATATCAACACATAGATAGATATATGTTATCCTCTTAAATACATTGAGCTTGTTTTCAGCTTTTTACCATGGGAACAAAGCTGGGATGAATAAAATCTTTGTATGTATATCCTTGTGATTCTGGCTGTCAGCTTTTATTATGTTACTAAAAGTTGAATTACTGGATTGAAGATATATACATTGACAATGTTCCTACTATTTGTTCTTTGAGGGTTTCTTTCTTTCTTTCTTTCTTTGTAGTTTTTGGCTGGGGCTGGGTTTGAACCCACCACCTCCTGGTATATGGGGCCAGCGCCCTACTCCTTCAGCCACATGTGCTGCCCATTCTTTTCTTTTGTTTGTTTGTTTGTTTTTTGAGACAGAGCCTCAAGCTGTCACCCTGGAGAGAGTGCCCTGGCATCCCAGTTCACAGCAACCTTCAATTCCTGGGCTCAAGCGAGTCTCCTGCCTCCGCCTCCCAAGTAGCTGGGACTATAGGCGCCTGCCACAACACTTGGCCATTTTTTGGTTGCAGCCGTCATTGTTGTTTGGTGGGCCCGGGCTGGATTCGAACCTGCCAGTTCAGGTGTATGTGGCTGGCGCCTTAGCCTGTTGAGCCACAGGCGCTGAGCCAAATCTTTTTTTTTCTTTTGCAGTTTTTGGCCAGGACTGGGTTTGAACCTGCCACTTCCGGCATATGGGGCCGGTGCCCTACTCACTGAGCCACAGGCGCCGCCCATCTTTGTTGTTTTTTTTTTTTGAGACACAGTCTCACTCTCTAGGGTGGAGTACTGTTTCATCATAGCTCATAGCAACCTCAAAGTCTTGGGCTTAAGACTCCTCTGATCTCTATCTCCTGAGTAGCTGGGAATATAGGCACCCACCACAGCCCCCCACTAGTTTTTCTGTTTTTAGTAGAGATAGGGTCTTGCTCTTGCATAGAGCTGGCCTGGAACTCCTGGCTCAAGCAATCCACCTGCCTCAGCCTCCCAGAGTGCTAGGATTATAGGCATTAGTCATCATGCCTGACCCCACAGTTTATTAAAATATTCATGGGTTGATGGGCTTTTGGGTTGCTGCCATGTTTTGGTGATTGTGAAATGAGCTGTAATAAACATTTTAGTGCAAATGCCCTTGTGGTAAAATGATTTTTTTTTTCTTCTGTGTAGATACTTAGCAATGGAATTGTGGGATCAAATTGAAGGTTTACTTTTAGTTCTTTAAAAATTCTCCATACAGGCTCGGTGCCCGTAGCTCAGTGGTTAGGGCACTGGCCAAATACACCGGAGTTGGCAGGTTCAAACAACAAGAAAAAATAGCCAGGCGTTGTAGTGGGCAGCTGTAGTTCCAGCTACTTGGGAGGCTGAAGCAAGAGAATCGCTTAAGCCCAAGAATTTGAGGTTTAAATTTTGACGCCATAGCACTCTACCAAGGACAAGAAAGATTGTCTCAAAAAGAAAAAATACTCCATACTTTTTTCCACAGAGGTTTTTTTTATTGTTGTTGTTGTTTTGAGATAGAGCCTCAAGCTGTCACCCCAGATAGAGTGCTGTGGCATCACAACTCACAGCAACCTCCAATTCCTCAAGCGAGTCTCCTGCATCTGCCTCCCAAGTAGCTGGGACTACAGGCGCCCGCCGCAACGCCTGGCCATTTTTTGGTTGCAGCCATCATTGTTGTTTGGTGGGCCCGGGCTGGATTCGAACCCACCAGCTCAGGTGTATGTGGCTGGCGCCTTAGCCCGTTGAGCCACAGGCGCCGAGCCTAACAGTGAGTTTCTTGTGGGAAGGTAACACAGTGGAAAGATCTTTACATTAGGAGCTTGAATTCTAGCCCAAATGCTAAAAGTGAGGTAAAGCTAAGGCAAAACACTTATCAAAATCTGAGTCTGTTACCAAACTACACATGGATGTAGAATCAGCTACTCTGATTCTTTTTAGGACTACTGAGATGAACAAAAGAAATCACATGTAAAAGCATTCAAAAATGATAAACCAAATATCTGCAATCAGCTGTGGAGTTAACAATTTTTCCTTATGACATTCCCCATGCAATTTATACCACAATTGGCCCCTGAACCATGTGTGTGTGGGGTTAGGGGTGAAACTGAAAATCCACATAGAAATTTTGATTCCCTCAAAACTCAAAAGCCTACTGTTGACCAGTTAACACATACACTAGTATTCACATTTATTTTATGCACTCATGACATACCAAACTTTTCCTTAACTTTTGATATTCCTAGGCTATGTAGGGTTTTTTTTTTCAAAGTTGAAAATTTCCAACATTTATTGAAAAAATCTGTATGTAAATGGACTCTCACTGTTCAAATCCATGTTGTTCAAAAGTCAAACTGTAATTATCTTTCTTATTACTCTGGTCCCTTATTTCTAAGGTTTAGCTCTTTAGGCTAGAGCACAGGGTGGCCCAATTTCTTTAACTCAATATTATCCACTCTAATTCCACCCTGTTCCAAGTCCTTTCTGATAAACCTCATCTCCTGAGCTTGTCTTCCCTTTATCAGTAACTTTTTCTTTCAGTAGGGACAGCCTTTGGCTAGAGTAGGTTTTCCACTAAAATTTGACTCTTAAAGATGTATTAACAAATTAAACATCATCACCTTCAAAGAGTGGGATTTGAGAACACCGAGAGAATAATTTCATACATTTTACGTTGCTTGTTACTTCTCGTACATACACTTTTCTAGCTAAAAAGGAAACAGGAAAATATTACGTTTCCCCACTGCAATCCCAATAGAACAGGGATTTGTAGAAGTCTGCTTCCATGGACTCTCATCCCCCTCCCAGCTTCTCTGGAGTGTGGCCTCACCTGAAGTTCTTCAATTTTGGACAGATAATATTGACGAAGTCCGCTGCCTGCCTTCCCCTCTTCCAGCTCCATCTGAAAACACAAGATAATTATTAAACAATAGGCTAAACACCCAAGGCCATTTTCAGGCCTCAGCCGTAAGGCTTAATACTTTGTGTAGTAAAGAGTTTGGGCTTTGGAAGCTTAAGAGCTGGGTTCTCAAACCTCCTTATCCCCTTCGAACCCTCCATTTTCCCATGACTAAAACGAGAGAATGAGAACGCCGCCTACCTCACAGGACTTTCAGAAGAATCAAGAGACGCTGTACGTCGGGTGCTTTGCACTGTGTCAAGCACTATATGAACCCGAGGTGTTATTACTACAGACCGAGACAGCAGGAAGGACGGCGCCGGGTCGCCTCCGGCTCTCGGTCCTGGCAGTTCCCGCTTCCATCGCTCCTCTCACTCCACTTCCACCGAGTCGTCCTCTCCCGTCCTTGCCCTTACCAGGGGCAGCGCTGACACAGCAGATCCGGCCCTACGCCGGCCCCAGTCTGGACTGGCCCACCTACCTCAACCCACCCGACCCTCCTGTGCCAGCTCACTGCCCACCTCTGATCACGCCCCCTCTTCATCAATCCCCGGTCCCTGCCTGGCCGCACCCGCCGCCATACCTGCTCCGGCCCGTCAAGCGCCATCTTCCCTCCTCAGCAGAGACTGCCGGCATCTAAGATGCCCTGGCGCGCAGGCGCGAAAGCCGGGGCTTGCAGCTTGATGCCCACGGCAGAGAAGAGTTCCGGGTTAATGGGCGGGGTGTGAGCCGAGACGACCATAAATAAGGGGGCCATAATGGGAGGGTAACTTTTCAGTTCAGGAGCTTTGAGAGGGAATGAAGAAGGAATAGTGCTTTTAAGTATTGCTTCCTAGAAACTAAATTTTTAGTTCTTGTAATCTGCCCCCTGGGCCCAACGTTCAACTTGTAATACCTGGGGACAGACCATAGAGAATATTTATGGCCACGCTCAAAATGGCGGAAGACGGAAACCTGGGAGCCCGGGGCCCAAGCGGAAACGGAAGTACGGAAGTACACTTGGGGCCTGCATGTGCAGCTGCAAGTGTAGTAGAAACGGCATCGGTTTGAGGTGAGCATGTGAAGCAAGCCCCGAGTGTGATTGCTGTGTGAAGTGGGGAAAAAAAGGCGGAATCGAATGACCCAGGAAGAGATAGTTCGAACTTTTACTTTCTCTCCAGATTGAGCAACACTCACCCCTTCCACCATGGGCAAGAAGGGCAAAGTTGGCAAGAGCCGACGGGACAAGTTTTATCATTTGGCGAAGGAGACGGGTAAGTCAAGGTTCTATCCGTCTGCGAGCGAGCGATCTGTGGTGCGTCTCCGCTCTCCAGATACCCGGTTTCTCTTCCTCCTAAGGGGTGGTGGGTTGTGAGGACCAAGAACCCTGCTGATAAAGCACTCCCCGGATTCTGTCGTCACCTCCAGGTTACCGTTCCCGCTCTGCTTTCAAGCTGATTCAGCTCAATCGCCGCTTTCAGTTTTTGCAGAAAGCCCGAGCCTTGCTGGACCTGTGTGCTGCACCAGGGGGATGGCTGCAGGTGGCTGCCAAGTTTATGCCTGTGTCCAGTCTTATTGTGGGAGTTGATCTGGTTCCTATCAAGCCTCTCCCCAATGTGGTGACTCTCCAGGAGGACATCACGACAGAACGCTGCAGGCAGGCCCTGAGGAAGGAACTGAAGACTTGGAAGGTTGATGTTGTGCTCAATGATGGGGCTCCCAACGTAGGGGCTAGCTGGGTCCATGATGCTTACTCACAAGCTCATTTGACACTGATGGCTCTGCGCTTGGCTTGTGATTTTTTGGCTCGTGGTGGCTGCTTCATAACAAAGGTTTTCCGTTCTCGTGATTATCAGCCTCTTCTGTGGATCTTTCAGCAACTAAGATGTCCAAGCCACTAAGCCCCAAGCCTCTCGCCATGAATCTGCAGAGATCTTTGTAGTCTGCCAAGGATTCCTGGCTCCTGACAAGGTTGATAGCAAATTCTTTGACCCCAAGTTTGCCTTCAAGGAAGTTGAAGTTCAGGCAAAGACTGTTACTGAGTTGGTGACTAAGAAGAAGCCAAAGGCTGAAGGCTACGCTGAGGGTGACCTCACTTTGTATCACCGAACCTCGGTCACTGACTTCCTTTGAGCTGCCAACCCTGTTGACTTCCTGTCCAAGTCCAGCGAAATCTTGCTGGATGATGAAGAGTTGGCCCAGCATCCAGCCACCACCGAAGACATACAGGCATGCTGTCAGGACATCAAAGTGCTAGGGCGAAAGGAGCTCAGGTCCCTATTGAACTGGAGAACAAAGCTTCAGCGACATGTGGCCAAGAAGCTGAAAGAGCAAGCAAAAGCACTGGACATCAGCCTCAGCTCAGGAGAGGAAGAAGAAGGTGATGAGGAAGAGTCAACTACACGGCAACACTCTAAGGAGGAAGAAGAGGAGGAACAACTGAATCAGACCCTGGCAGAGATGAAGGCCCAGGAGGTGGCAGAATTAAAGAGG
>CAUYON010047813.1:0-31875 GCA_963573935.1 Arctocebus calabarensis
AGGCAGAGGCAAGAGACTCGCTTGAGCCCAGGTATTGGAGATTTCTGTGAGCTGTGATTCCACAGCACTCTATCCAGGGTGATAGCTTGAGGCTCTGTCTCAAAAAAATAAATAAATAAATAACAGCTGCAACTAAAAAAAGGACAGAAACACACAATGACAAAATATCTGCTAAAAAACATTAAATATCTTATATGATAACCCTTATTTATAAAAAATACCAAGCTGGGTGGCACTTGTGGCTCAAAGGTGTAGGGTGCCAGCCCAGTATGCTGGAAGGGGAGGGTTCAAACCCAGCCCCAGCCAAAAACTGCAAAAAACCCCCAAAAACAAAAAAACAAGCTAATGGCAGAGGGTGGGGGGGGGGTACAGGAAGAGTGCTTGCAGTTTATTCCTATGAGAGATCTCCTTCAGTGAACTGGATTTTAAAAGAATTTATGATTAAGTCTGTTGGCCAACAATGTAAAAAATAATAATAATACTGAGCTGAAATTATGGGCTATTTAAATAAAAAGAACAGAAAAAAATACTACATATCAAAACCCTTTGTGCTGTGACATAGTAATTAAATAAAAATTAGTATCTTTAAATTTATTAGTTTGAAGGCAGATAATATTAAAAACACACAAACACTTTCAAGTAAAGGAGCTAAAAAATTAAACAAAATTTTAAGTAGAAAGTATTGAACATTATAGGCAGAATTCTGTTAAACCGAACAAGTAAGCTTTGTCATTTAAACTAACAACAGAAAAGTCAGGTGAATATGATGAAGAAACAAGAAAAACACAAATATGTAACATTAAAATAAGGAAAGAAACATAATTACAGACACAGAAGATATTTAAAAATTATAAACAGATGACATCAATAGATTTAATAATCTTCAGTGAAAGGAATAATTTTCTAAAAATCCACATAATAATGAATATTGTCTCAAGAGGAAGAAGAAAAATGTAAAATATCTTTAAACTCTTTTTAGTATAAAAGTAAGAAATGTTCATCAGGAAATCTAAAGAGTACAATAAGTTTTAGATTCCTATGTTACTTAAAGATTCTTAAATAGAAGTATTAGAAAGATTGAGACCAAACCATCATTATTTGCAAATGCAAATTAAAAACTCTTTTAAAATCCTCTAAAAAATTAACAACTCATTAGAGTTCAATTCAGGAATGGAATAAAAGGTAAAGATACAAAAATCAGTGATTTTTCCAGATGCTGGTAATATCTAAATAGGTTTGGATGTGTTCAGCTATGGTTCGAGAAGCTGAATTAACCATAATTTAAACCTTTCCTTGAAAGGAAGTCTGCAGAAAAGCACTGGGTATGTTCAGTGTCTCACTAATGTCTTCAAGGACCTCAACACTCTCCATTTGTCTACTCTATCATTGCAATTTGTTTCATTCTTATCTACATATATTGTGACCTCATGGCCACATTATGGCCAGACATGGTGCCTGCTCACCAGCATTGAAAAGAAAGAAAGGAGATGGGAGCAAAGGGGCTTTTCCTGTACCAGGGGGTAAAACCTGTCAGGATTTCTCTATACACATTTCAGAAAGCCAAGCAGCAAGCATAACAGGGAAAGTGAACATTTAGCAACCAACATTATCATTCAATTGCCAAGATTAGCTTAGATCCATTGTGATTCATCCTCTGGAAATGGGCATGTTGATACTCTCAAACAAAATCAGGATTCTTTTAGCAAGGGAGAAGTGATCAGAATGAATCACATTAGATGACACTATACAAATTATGATGGAGATATAAAATATATACCAAAAATGCAACAGAGATATAAAACCCAATAACTCATTGTTAAAATGGCTATACTATCCAAAGTGATTTACAGATTCTGTCCAATCCCCATCAAATTGCAAATACTATTTTTCACAGACCTAGAAAAAATAGCTCTACATTTCATGTGGAACCAGAAAAACCCCTGAATAGCTGATGCTACTCTACATGATAAGAACAAATTGGGAGGCATCACTTTACCAGATTTAAAGCTGTTCTACTAAGCTATATTAACCAAAACAGCATGGTACTGGCACAAAAACAGAGACATCGACCTATGGACTAGAACAGAGAATCTAGAGATGAAACATCCTCATATCCCATCTGATCTTTGACATAGTAGATAAAAATATGCACTGGAGAAAAAAAATCCCTATTTACTAAATAGTGCTTAGAAAACTGGATAATCACATGTAAAAGTGTGAAAAAGGATCCACACCACTTATCACTCACCAAAATTAATTTACAGTAGATAAAAGACTTAAACCTAAAACATGAAACTATAAGAATTCTAAAATGTTGGAAAAACTCTCTCTGTTGGAAAAACAGATACCAGCCTAGGGAAAGAACTTAAGAAGACACCAAAAGCAATCACAGGAAAAACAAAAATAAACAAATGGGACCTGATCAAATTAAAAACTTTCTAAAGACACAATCAATAGAGCCTACAAGAATGGGAGAAAATATTTGTGTGCTATACGTCTGATAAAGTGCTAATAACCAGAATCTACAGAGAACTCAAGAAAATTTAGCAAGAAAAAGTCAAAACATCCCATTTAAAAGTGGGCAAAAGAGGGCAGCGCCTGTGGCTCATCAAGTAGGGTGCCCGCCCCATGTACCGAAGGTGGCGGGTTCAAACCCCCGTGGAACTGCAAACCAGAAAAATAGCCAGACGTTATGGCGGGCGCCTGTAGTCCCAGCTTCTCAGGAGGCTGAGGCAAGAGAATCGCCTAAGCCCAAAAGTTGGAGGTTGCTGTGAGCTGTGATGCTATGACACTCTACCAAGGGCGATAAAGTGAGACTCTGTCTCTACAAAAAAAAGAAAGTGGACTAAAGAAAGGAACAGAGGGCGGGGCCTGGGGCTCAAGAAGTGGGGCACTGGCCCCATATACTGGCCTCTAATGAGTTTTTTTAACCCAAAGAGAAAGGACATATTGAAAGAAAGACATTTTGATGACGTTGAGGACATAAAGAATAATGCAAGTACAGAACTCTGATGGCCATTCCCGAGTTCCAAAATTGCTTTGAAGTGTGGACTACACTCTGGCACTCGTGTATAGCTTCCCAAGGTGACCATGAAGGCGACCATAGTGATATCCAGCAATGAGTTATGGGAGCATTTTTTTCTAGGATGTATTTAGCAAACTTAATTGTCAGACCTTCATATAACAAAGGATAAATATTAATGCAAAGAGTTCCAATGATTTAATGAGAAACAGAAAATTACTATTTTTAAATGGACATAGGATATCATCAAGCGGTTCATGAAAGACAAATAAAATGGGAAAAACCCAAATTAAAAAGGTACTATCTTTAATAATCATGGAAGTGAAAATTATAATAATAAAATAATTTCTTTTATCAGATGATTAAATATTTTCTAAAATTGATCCTATTCAGCATTGATGTAGATATATGACTATATGTTTGTTAAATACAGATCTGTACAGTGATTTGGTGGCCAATGGAGTACTATCTACTCATAATCAAAATATTCATAGGTTTTTTTAACCCCAAAACTATACTTCTACATATCCATCTGATACAATTAATCACATCTGTCTCCAAAGGTGTTTATTGTTTCCGATAGCAGAAGAACTGAAGCTGTGTAAATGCTCAACAATAGTGGCGCTATTTTGTAAATTATAGTGTATAAATTTATACTATTACCAATTTCTGTTTTTGTTAATATTAGTATAGAACTACTTGTGCTGACATGAAAATATTTTCAAAATATATTGTTAAATGGAAAAAAAATTGTCCTTTATTCTTACTGTATATTATATTGTTATTGCATTTATAAGAGTTTTATTTATGGGTTTTATTATATAAATATGTAAATGCATTGAGCAGTACCCAAAAGGATGCTTTTACAGGTAATTTCTTTTAAGCAGGAGGATGGTAATACAGGGGTTTGGTGGAGAAACAATAACTAGAAGAGGACTTTAATATATTTGTCTATGTTTTCCTAACTGCTCAGATTTTTCAAAATAACCATATTTTGTGTTGCTTTTGAAATTCAAAAAAATATTTTTAAAGGGCTAGCCTAGTATTTGGATTAGTCAGAGTAAGGTGCAAATTCTGCATGTATCACATAAGAGGTGTATGACTTTTTCTTTTTTGTATGTGTGGAAACAGAGTCTCACTTTATCACCCTCGGGAGAGTGCCGTGGCATCACACAGCTCACAGCAACCTCCAACTCTTGGGCTTAGGTGATTCTCTTGCCTCAGCCTCCCAAGTAGCTGGGAGTATAGGCGCTTGCCACAAGGCCCAGCTATTTTTCTGTTTTGCAATTCGGCCAAGGCCGGGTTTGAACCCGCCACCTTTGGTATATGGGACCGACACCCTACTCGATGAGCCACAGGTGCCGCCCACTATTTTTAAGTTCTTAATGATTGCACTTCTTTATCTACAAATTAGGTCAATATTACTTGCTTCGTAGATATGTTAAAGATCAAATGGAAAACCCTTGGCCCATAGCTGGTGCTCAACAAATGCTGTTTTTTTTTTTCAATGGTTGAATTTAGATAAGTTATTTTTTATTTTTATCACTTGTTTATCTTATTTGGGCATAAGAAGAAGCATGATTTGATCAAGCAAATTTGACCAAGAATTTTTACTTGGAATTTTCATTGAAAGATGGCCAATGTTTTCAGACAAATTAAATGTCTAGTTGTTTGATTATTCATCCATACAATGAATATAGTATTATTTAGCATATGTCAGCCGGTATGCTAGACACTGAGGGGTGTAAAGATAAATAAGAACTAGTACTTTGTATTAAAAAGTTTAAGTTTTATTTTAATTTAATGCTTTCAGTTTAGTATGACAATTGCAATTTTACAAGCATTTATAAAATGCTAAGGATATAGAAAAGAAAAATGCTGAAAGGATTAGAGAATCTTTGCATTGGGCAGGTCTAAGACATCATTTATTCAATTTCACATCCAATGCAAAAATCCCTTCCACAACATTCTTAAAAGCCTGTCAAATAGCTTTGGCTAGAATAGTAACTACAATTTATTGAGTATTTACTACTATTCCCGACACTGTACTAACAACTCTTTCTAGACACTATCTCAATGCAAACATCAAAAAAAAAGAAAGAAAGAAAGAAAGAAAGCCCTGAAAGCTAGTTACCAACATACATAGTTACAGACAGAAACGGAGACCCAGAGAGGTTAAATTACTTGTTTGAGGTCATACAGGTCATTTATAGGACTAAAATTTGAACTCTGCTTCATTCCAGAATGTGGGTTCTTAATCTGAACCAATGCACTCTATTTTCCTTATAGCTGGAACACTTCCAATGATTAAAAACCAAAAACCTCGATATATGCAAAGGTAGCTTTTTTGTTTCCTTTTATTTTTTATTTGAAACAGAATCTCACTCCATCTGTCACCCTAGGTAGAGCGCTGTGGCATAATCATATTTCACAGCAACCTTAAACTCTTGAGCTCAAGAGATCCTCTTGCCTCAGCCTCCTGAGTAGCTGGGACTACAGAGCTTTTTTGTTTCTTATAAAGTTCTTTTCTGTAGAGTGATTAAATCTGTCTTATAATATCAGTTCTACATCTCAACAAACATGTGCAACTGAACTTGCCAGGGATACAAAGATGCTTATGACATACTTTCTACCTTCAAGTAGCTTATAGTCTTCATTTTTATCTTGGGAGGAGCAGGAATCCTTGCTCTCTTCTACAGGAGAGTCTTCCAAAAGTCTAAAACCAAGCCATCCTCACTCCTTTCCAAATAAAAAACACATTACCTCCAACTGAATTTTTGCTGCTGTTCCACATTAAATATTTTCAGTTCCTTGAACTATTGCTAGATTTCCAGAGCCTCTGTCACCTGAATTTCCGATACCCTCCTTAAAAGACAAAATTTTGGAAAAAAACAATGCAGTGCCATGGTAATACAGAGGAACTTTAACAGAATTTCAATGCATTCAATTTCAATTAATATTTGCAGTGATGGTTCTGGCTTTTGACAGAAGTAGTGTCATTTATTTATAGTAAATCAATATTACGCAACTCTGTTCAATCCCTTATCTCCTTTTTAAACAAATAGTAATTTTTTACCAAAATCTTTATAAGTATGTCCTGATTTTTCTTTCCCTCGCAAGTTCTGAAATCAGATTGTAAATTCTTAAATCATGATTTTACTACTATCCTTCTTAAGTAGAATATTTTTTAAAAATTTGATCATCAGATGCCAAACTGTTCTAGTCTTGATATTTTTCCTCTTAGTCAATATCGCTCCCAGTTTTATGAAATCCTCGGTCCTCAAAGCCCAGTGTTTTTGTGATCTCTTTGATGGACAAGACAAAGGAAGAAGTTTTGAATTGTATTACCAATGACACTTTTCAAGTTGGAATAAGTTCATTATTTAATTCTCTTTTGTCATCACTGTTCAATCAATTCTCTCTTATCATTGTTCAATTAGGGACAAATCCACCTAGTTAAGTTAGCATCTGATCTTTATGATATGAGAAAAAAAAAACATGTTCTTGAAGTTGGAATACATTCTGTGCTTGATAATCTGGCTTTGTTTATTCTTATTGAACCCATAGTGGAGCCAACTATGTAGTATCACTGCATTCTTTCCTAAATCATTTATTTCATCTACTTATCTGCCAACCTTACATTTCTCTTCTAGACTTATAAAGGATTCAAATCAAATTATACAAATAAGTTCAATACAAAATCCCCAAAATAAAAAAAAAGCAGTTATAGAAATCAGAACAAGAGGAAAAGTAAGAGAACAACAGCAGCAGAGATAAGATTAGCACACAGAAACATATGGCCTAAATTCCTACGTCTGTGTTTGGGGCGGACCAACACAGATAGGACACATCACTAGTGACATGGCATGGGGCTCAGAAGATGAAAGCAAAGTTTTTGTTTGTTCATTTGTTTTTAGAAATAAGAAGCAGAGTTTTCCTGATGCAGATGTACAAGAGAGCCATTAATTCTGTGATTCTGGGCAGCTCCTCAATAGACCAATGGGATAACACCAAATCCTGATAGAGAGTAATTGCAGCAGGGTCAAAGCAATGAGTCTGCATGGGGTCGCTTCTCATGATCTGACCTCATCCAGGCTGACCCAGAGGATCGAGGAAAGGATATGATCTTCTATTAATGCTATTGCTTGCAACTTAAAAAAATATATTATTATTATTTTTAAGCCAGGTTTTTTTTTTTTTTTTTGAGTATCTATCCTGGGTAGAGTACTGTGGCATCATAGCTCACAGCAACCTCAAAGTCTTGAGCTCAAACAATTCTCTTGCCTCGGCCTCCTGAGTAGCTGGGATTACGGGTGCCCAATAAAAATTTTTAATAGTTTGGAATAGCTGAGATCTCTAGTGAGAAGCTAAAGTTTAAACACACTGTTTCCAACTAAGGCATACCTATGTGGATAAGTTCCCTTAGGAAGTTAAGGAAACTTACTAAGTCATCTACATCTATTTAATAAAAATCCATTGGTTATGGTTTCTTGAGACAACAGCAGTAGTTCATTGGATGAACTTATGAATAATTTCCTTTTAATGAGAAATTCATATAGATGTGCTGCCTATTAAAACATGTTTTTAAAGTGTGAATATTTATTTTAACCAGATGAAAATTTTTTTGGTACCAGGTGGATCTAAACAATACATTTTAAGATAAAAAAGAAGGAAAGAATGCCACTGATAATACTTACATTTCCATAATTTTCTTTCTGTTTTCTCTACACAGATACTTAAAGATTTTCCACACATTTTATAGATCTAAAAATGCAAGCAGAATATTGTATCTTCTAATATTTGTCATATTCTATTATTTTCAAGACGTGATAAATTTGTTAAAAACATCTGTCCTGCAGTATACATTTTCCCCCAATCTAGCAAGTGCTTAAAAAGAATGCCACATGATCATTTGCCCAAATAACTTAGTTCACAGTCTAAAAATAAAGTCTAGACAGTCTGCCACTAAGTAGTGGTGAACCACTGGTACTACAATCAGATTTGCGTTGTCTTCAAAACAGAAGGCACGTACCCCTTGTGCCTTCCTTATACCTCACCTCTGAGTTCACCTGCAGCCATGATGGGCATTTCTTGGGCATGCAGACAGCTTCCCACCTCAAGTATCCATGCTTCTCTTTGTCTCTGCCTGGGGATTTTTGCTACAAGATACGCACAGGGCAATGTGGACATACTAAGTATTAATACCCCAGGTAAGCAACTTGCCATTGATGAATTTATGAATAACTCATCCTGACAATGCTGAAACATGTTCTATAAGTTTCCCCAGAACACCTCCAGAATGGTCATATGCTTATTAATACATCTTTTATCTCAAAGACTTGTTGCAGGGTTAACTTTTGGAAAAACCCAAACCAAGACATTTTCATTCTCCATTCCTACTAGAATCCCAATGAACTTCATTATGAATTAGCATCTCCTGGGAAGTCCTGGCTGTAACTCAGCAAGGTAGCAGTGGAGCAGAGGAAGGAAGGTATTATGGGAAAAGCATTAAAATGAGACCAAAAAACCTAGTTTAAGAGCTCTGGTCAAATCTATTAGGATTTAATCTTTGTCTAAACTGACTACTTCATCCATAAACATGGTCTTCAGTTTATCTCAGGAACTAATCTCTTTGTTTGCCCCCATCTACAAGCCATACGCTCTCAGTGTCCTTTCCTGGACCCTTCCATTTTCCTACCTCCATTTATGGGAGAAATCTAAGCTTAGATTCTAGAATCTTTCATTTGTCTATCCAAACTCTCTCCCTATCTGGTTTCATTCACTCATGTGTTTTTCACCATTGTTAGTAATTTTTGAGAGTTGCTTGTCAACTCACATTTCTCTGCCCTTTGGGGGATATCTGTTAAAATGTTTAAATTACATTGATTTTATGAGTTTATATACATATTTAAAAGCACTTTTAAGTCAACATGATGGTAGTCTTGTTTTTTCTTCTTCCTACCATGATTATGTTTTCTACAAGCATTCCAATTTTCTCTAGGTACATTGTATTTCCAGTAGGATTTCAGTTTAGGAGCAGAAAAGAACCTGAATTCCTCTTTATTTCTAAACATTTCCAGCCACCCATTTTCTACATTTAGAAAGTCAAGTGAAAAAGAGGAATGAGTAGTGGTACCAATTTTGCATTTATACAATTAACCCCCCAAATGGAGTTTCATTCTGTCTTTTTTCCTACTCAAACCCATATGAAATCATTGTCTTATATATTCTCCACTGACTTTTATTAGCTATTGCTTCATTTTTAATCTGATAAATTATTTAGAATATTATAAAATATCTTTTAAAGTTTATAGGCACATGTGTCTTTTTTGCTTTTAAATCTTTTCTTAAATATGAGATCCAGGTTTTTTCATATTTATCAAAGAAATGGAGACTAATATTTCTTTGAAATCTACCAGGATGAAAACTGGATTCTAGCCTTTCACAAATCCCTCTTCAATCTTAAAGCATGTGATTGCTAAACGTTGTGTTTTTTTATGTTCCTTTTCCTCAACCTCATTTTGACCTAGTCATTTCTTTTATAAATCATCCTTTTTCCCTTTTTCTGACAGGCCTGAGAACTGAGATCTCATTGTTTATTAGCATTTTGCAAATATCCTATTAGCTACAATTTAAAATGTAGAAAATAATAAAAATTAGATACATGTCAAAAATGAAGAAACTCTGAACAATGGTAATATGTGTATTGGATAGCCTGTAAAAATAGTGACTGCATGCATTTTTTGAGGACCTCAATGTATCTCCATTACTGGAATAATTTTGTTGTAAATAGCCACTGTGGAGTTCATTTATAATTTGTTTTGGTCTTCATAATAAAGCTCTTGGTTAAAATGAATTGCATTAATTTTTTATGTGAGAAAGGGGTGATGAATTTACTCTATGCTAGTCTTAGCCTATCTTACCTGTATCCTGAACTTAGTTCCTGGAAATTGTTGAGATCAGACTTATTCTTTACCCTTTACCTTGTTTCCATCAATATAAACAGCTGTATGAACTAACCAATGTAACATAGCTGCTTTAATGGAAAATTTATGATCTAATTACTTTAGCAATCTATTATTGTTAAATGGTGGTTGTTGCCAAACTCTGGTTATTTCCTTAGGATAAATTCCTAGAGCAATAAAGTCCAAGCTGTAGGATATACTTATTTCTAAGGTTTTTGACACACATTGCCAACTTCAGAAAGTTTTGATATTTTACACTCTTGCTGACAGTATAAGAATATTTTTTTCTCTGTATTTGCACCAACATTGGTTATTTTTAATTCAGAAATGAAACCTATAGGTAAAATGAAATCTTGTTTTTATTTCTAATTTTTCTATTATAATATGTAATTGTGTTTTTCCAAAATTAATAGCCATATACATATTATTTTTTGTCAAAATCTCTGTTAAGATATATATCTTATACTTATTAATTTTTAAGGATTGAATATTTAATCAATCATAGAGAAATCACAGAGGAACATAATAAAGTTCCTCTAATCTTTTAAGTAAATTTTTTTTTTTTTTTGGTAGAGACAGAGTCTCACTGTATCGCCCTCGATAGAGTGCCGTAGCGTCACACTGCTCACAGCAACCTCCAGCTCCTGGGCTTAGGTGATTCTCTTGCCTCAGCCTCCCGAGTAGCTGGGACTACAGGCGTCTGCCACAACGCCCGGCTATTTTTCTGTTTTGCAGTTTGGCCGAGGCTGGGTTTGAACCCATCACCTTTGGCATATGGGGCCAGCGCCCTACTCGCTGAGCCACCGGTGCTGCCCTTTTAAGTAAAATTTAAAGCATGTATTTTAGCATGTATTACCATTTTGCTCACTTTTATCTTAAGGAAGAAAGGTTTTTGTCTTAAATCTTAGAAAATGATTACCAAAGAAATAAAATCAGGTTGCTTTTTTGCCACTTTAAACATGAGTAAAACTTGCAGACTTTGGTTATTTACCTTACATCCATGATGCTGTTACATATTTGAAGGTATAGATTTTAGAATGTAAATTATATAAGTAATTGATGATTATACCTGTATTAATGACCTAGAAGCCAATGGTAAATGTTTAACTGCTAGCTTTTCGTGTAGAATTTACTGCTTTCTGTGGTATAAATAATTCCATCATAGTTAATTTCAAACTACCAATGTGAATTTTCATGATGAACTCTTAAAAACTAATACTGAAGCAATACAGGATTATACAATGCCATCTGAATCATCAGACTAGCCAAATTCTGTTGTACATGGTTTTATTGTTAAATACGTTTCAAAATGTTTGAATATTGAATATATGGAGAATGTTTGATTAGTCAGAAAACCTCATTCACCAAGTTAGTCACCCAGATGAAATTTACTGGTAATTTTTCCATTTAAATCAACATATCATGGGAAACTCTAAAGGTCTTTTGGTTTAGTAGGAAATAAAAAAATATTTTAATTCAAAGTTATTTTCTAACATACCAAATAAGACCCATGGGAAGAGGCAAATCATAAGAATTTGTATTAACTCATCCAGAAAGAAGAGGTTAAGGACCGCATTGATAATTATCTTCAGATGCCTGAGTGGTGATGGTTAAATGAAAGCAACCACCATTACTACCATCACCACATACATACTCTCTCTCTCTCTTTCTCTCTCTGTTTCCTTAGCATTAAGAACCAAAGAAAATAAACACATGCTAAAAGAGGAGTCATTTAGTTTGAATTAGATAAAGACCTTTCTGATTGCAAAAATTATAAGAATGAGTTAGTTTTGTATTCTCCTTTGTAGATGCCTATTAAAGTTGCAGAATGTTGTCTATCTGAGATCATTTTGGTTTGATTTTATAATTGACCTTATGAATTTCATACATTTTATTTTATTTTATTTATTGGGGATTCATTGAGGGTACAAAAAACCATATTACACTGGTTGCATTTGTTGGGTAAAGTCCCTCTTACAATCGTGTTTTACCCCCCAAAGGTGTGGCACACACCAAGACCCCATCCCCCTTGCTCCTTCCCTCTCTCTGCTCTTCCTTTCCCCACCCCTCCCTCATTCTTTCTCTCTCTGCTCTCCCCTTCCCTCACCCCCACCATGTCAATAATTGTCATTAATTGTCCTCATATCAAACTTGAGTACATGGGATTCGTGCTTCTCCATTCTTGAGATGCTTTACTAAGAATAATGTGTTCTACTTCCATCCAGTTTAATACAAAGGCTGTAAAGTCTCCATTTTTTTTAATGACTGAATAGTATTCCATAGTGTGCGTATACCATAGCTTGTTAATCCATTCCTGGATTGGTGGGCATTTAGGTTGTTTCCACATTTTGGCAATCATAAATTGAGCTGCAATAGTGCAAATGTCCTTATGATAAAAGGATTTTTTCCCTTCTGGGTAGATGCCCAGTAGTAGGATTGCAGGATCAAATGGGAGGTCTAGCTTGAGTTCTTTGAGAGTTCTCCATACTTCCTTCCAAAAAGGTTGTATCAGTTTGCAGTCCCACCAGCAGTGTAAAAGTGTTCCCTTCTCTCCACATCCATGCCAGCATCTGCATTTTTTAGATTTTGTGATGTGGGCCATTCTCACTGGAGTAGATAGTATCTCGGTGATTCTGATTTGCATTTCTCTAATAATTAGGGATGATGAGCATTTTTTCATATATTTGTTAGCCATTTGTCTGTCTTCTTTAGAGAAGGTTCTATGCATGTCTCTTGCCTGTTGATATATGGGATTGTTGGCTTTTTTCATGTGGATTAATTTGAGATCTCTATAGATCCTAGTTATCAAGTGTTTGTCTGATTCAAAATATGCAAATATCCTTTCCCATTGGATAGGTTATCTATTTGCTTTGGTTGTTGTCTCCTTAGCTGTACAGAAGTCCCATTTGTTTATTTTTGTTGTTGTTGCAATTGCCATGGCAGTCTTAAAGACTCTATTCCTTTTACAACAGCACCAAAGAAGATGAAATAACTACCTGGGAATATATCTAACAAAAGACATGAAAGATCTCTGCAAAGAGAATAATGACACTTTGAGAAAGGAAATAGCAGAAGATGTCAACAAATGGAAGAACATACCATGTTCATGGCTGGGAAGAATCAACATTGTTAAAACGTCCATACTACCTGGCTCAGTGCCTGCGGCTCAAGTGCCTAAGGCACCAGCCACATACACCTGAGCTGGTGGGTTCGAATCCAGCCCAGGGCCATCAAACAACAATGATGGCTGCAACCAAAAAAACAGTTGAGCGTAGTGGCAGATACCTATAGTCCCAGCTACTTGGGAGGTAGAGGCAGGAGAATCGCTTGAGCCCAGAAGTTGAAGGTTGCTGTGAGCTATGATGCTACGGCACTCTATCCAGGGTGACAGCTTGAGGCTCTGTCTCAAAAACAAAGTTAAAAAATGTCCATACTACCCAAAGCAATCTATAGATTTAATGCAATCTTGGTCAAAGGGGACTGTCATACACTAATGAACTTAAAAAAATACGGCTTCAATTCACATGGAGCCAGGAAAAAACCCAAATAGCAAATATAGTTCTCAGAAATAAAAGCAAATCTGGAAGCATCATATTGCCAGATTTCAGGTTATATTACAAGGCTACAGTGATCCAAATGGTACTGGCACAAAAATAAAGAAGTAGATCTATGGCATAGGATAGACAATCTAGAGATGAACCCAGCCACGTATCATCATTTAATCTTCGATAAGCCTAACAAAAACATGCAATGGGGAAAAGAATCCTTATTTAACAAATAGGTCTGGGAGAACTGGTTATCTACATGCAGAAGATTGAAACTAGACCTGCAGCTCCTCCATTGACAAAAATTGATTCTCATTGGATATAAGTTTTAAATTTAAGACACAAAACAATAAAGGTTCTAGAAGAGAGTGTGGGGGAAACACTTTAAGATATTGGCCTGGGAAAAACTTTATGAGGAGGGCACCTCACAGCAATTGCAGCAACACCAAAAATAAATAACTGGGATTTGATCAAGCTAAAAAGCTTTTGTACAGCTAAGGGTACCACAAACAAAGCAAACAGACAATCTTCAGAATGGGAGATTTTTTGCATGTTATGAATCTGACAAAGGCCTGATAACTAGAATCTACAGAGAACTCAAATTAAACAATAAGAAAAGTGCAACAACCTCTCTGTAAGGCAAGAGATTTCAAAAGAAACTTCTCCGAGGATGACAAATGGCCAATAAAACATGAAAAAATGCTCATTGTCTTTAATCATCAGAGAAATGCAAATCAAAACCACTCTAAGATATCATCTAACCCCAGCAAGATTAGCCAACATCACAAAGTCCCAAAACACCAGAGGCTGGAGTAGATGTGGAGAAGGAACATTTCTACACTGCTGGTGAGATTGCAAACTAACAGAGCCTTTTTGGAGAGATGTATGGAGAATCCTCAATGAGCTAAAAGTAGACCTTCCATTTAACCCTGCAATCCCATTATTAGGTATCTACCCAGAAGAACAAAAATCATTTTTACCACAAAGACATTTGCACTAGAATGTTTATTGTTGCTCAATTCATAATTGTCAAGTCGTGAAAGCAACCTAAGTGCCCAACCCATGAATGGATCAACAAACTGTGGTATATGTGTACCATGGAATATTATGACTGCATTTATTTGAGGCTCTGCAGTCATTAAAAATATGGAGACTTTACATCTTTTACATTTACCTGGATGGAATTGAAATATATTCTTCTGCCTCAGCACTGGTAGCACAGTGGGTACAGTGCCAGCCACATACACTAAGCTGATGGGTTTGAACCCAGCCCGGACCAGCTAACCAATGACAACTGCAACAACAAAAAAAATAGCCAGGTGTTGTAGTGGGCACCTGTAGTCCCAGCCACCTGGAAGGCTGAGGCAAGACAATTGCTTAAACCCAAGAGTTGGAGGTTGCTGTGAGTTGTGACGCCACAGCACTCTACTGGGGGTGACATAGTGACTCTGTTTCAAAAAAAAAAAAAAAGAAAGAAATATATTCTTCTTAGTAAAGTATCACAAGAATGAAAAAACAGGCTCAGCACCCATAGCACAGTGGTTATGGAACCAGCCACATACACTGAAACTGGTGAGTTTGAACCCGGCCTGGGCCAGCTAAACAATAATGACAACTGCAACAAAAAATAGCCAGGCATTGTGGTGGGCACCTGTAGTCCCAGCTACTTGGGAGGCTGAGGCAAGAGAATTGCTTGAGCCCAGGAGTTTGAGGTTGCTGTGAGCTGTGATGCTACAGCACTCTACCAAAGACAACATAGTGAGACCCTGTCTCAAAAAAAAAGTAAAAATAAATACCCAATGTATACCATACTAATATGAAATCAATATGTAAACAATTACATACTCATAAGAACAATAAAACACTAAAATAGTCCATTTCAGGGACATTTGACAGAAGGAGGGCGGGCATGAGGTGGAATCTCACCTAACGTGCACATTGTGAGGGTGTATAACACGCCCCCTGGGTGAGAGGCTCTTCTACAAATGGAACTTTACCCTGGAAGTGAGAACAATGTAACCTAAAAATTGTAACCTCATATTAATTTGAAAAAATAAAGAAAATGCAAATTAAAACCATCTTAAAAAAAAAAAAAAAGACCCTGCATCTCAAGGGATCTCTTGAAGAAACTATTCTGGCTGTGCCACAGAACTGTGTATGGTAATGCTTCTGGATCTCAAGTTACTCAATGAAAAGATTTCTACTTAAAGAAAAAGAGTTCATCAACTAAAGCTCTTTAAAGTTAAAACCCAAGCAAGAGGTCTGAAAATTCAAATGTTTTCATTTTGGCATTTACTATACATTATCACATACATATGTAGGTAGTTCTCTCTTATTCTTTACTGGATTATAAACTTTGAGGCCAGGATTTAGTGTCTTCTCAACACCTACTATAGGGCCTAACAAATGGCTGAACCAAACATTTAACTGAACTAAAAATTAAACTTATACGAGAGATTTAGTAACAGTCACTGGTTGCTAGATGCTGTGGGGAGGACAGAATGGAGAATTCTCCATTCTGCTAAAGGTTTGCAAGGGTAATGAAATTTTGAAGAATTTTGAACAGAATTTTGCAAGGGTAATGAAATTGTTCTAAAATTAGACAGTGGTATTGGATGCATAACAAAAATCATTAAATTGTATACTGAAATGTATACTTATCAAGAGTGAATTAAATGATATATGAATCAAATCTCAATAAAGATGTTATTAAAAAACCTAAAAAGATCAGTCTTCCACTATGTCTTTATCCTTCAGTAAAGAGTACACTTAGGCTGGCTCAGCACCTGTGGCTCAACCTGCTACGGCACCAGCCACGTACACCTAAGCTGGAGGTCCGAATCCAGCCCGGACCCGCCAAACAACAATGACAGCTGCAACCAAAAAAAAAAAAAAAAGATGGCAGGGCGTTGCGGCGGGTGCCTGTAGTCTCAGCTACTTGGGAGGTGGAGGCAAGAGACTCACTTGAGCCCAGGAATTGAAGGTTGCTGTGAGCTGTGATGCCACAGCCTCTATCCAGGGTGACAGCTTGAGGTTCTGTCTCAAAAAGAGTACACTTAGGCTTTTCTCATCTGCAGCCAAAGTGCTAGGTCCTTCTGAGGAAGCTAAAACCTTTGCTGGGGTGAAGCCCTCACTTCATCCAGCAACTAGCACGGTGATCAGCAATACCATCCTGGCACTCCCAGACACGATGACCAGGTGCAGTGGCTTACAGCTATACGAATTATAGGTGTAAGCCACTGCACCTAGTAAGACACTTCCCCTGGCCCCTTTCCCCGCCTAAATTATTTTTTATTTTCTCTAATTTTTGAAAAACCAATGCATAAAGGATAATTTATAAAATATAGCAAATTTCAAGGCTGTACTCTGTGCAGTAGAAATTAGGGAAGAAAATATGATTAACCATGTTAGCATTAGACCAAACTAACAAGTATAGTGAACCTATAATGGAAGAAAGGTCAAAATCCCAAATTTAAAATAAAGACAATAAAATTTGTTTTGGCTTCTTACATAAATAACAGCAGCCCTAGTAATAAAAAACACTCTTAACAGCCATAGAAGGCTAGTTTAATCATGACACTAAAGGGGAGTACATTTTTTCCCCTGCGTTACATATCATAGGAGTATCTACCTGTATTTTCCCAAAGGGATGTCCTTTGAATATGAATTCTCTATAACCCTTTTATTGACAAAATTTTAAATCAGCAAGTTGAGGAGAAGCTTCTCAAGTCTTATTCCCCCACCAACTTTATTGAGGTATAACTTAAAATCTGCCCATTTTAAGTGTAGAGTTTACTGCGTTTTGATACCTGCATATGCTTATGAAACAACTACCACAATCAAGATGTAGAATATTTCCTTTAACACAAAAAAATTCCTTCATGTCCTTTTGTAATCCTCTTCCCAAACTCTGGCCCCAAGTTATTACTGATTCATGTCTTCTATCGCTACTGTTTTCATAAAAATAGAATCTAATATTATTTTGTTGTGTCTTGCTTCTTTTAGCATACTTCTGAGATTTATCCATGTTGTTGCATGTATCATATTTAGTTCTTTCATTCATGAGTATTAATTGCATTGTATGGCTTACTATAATTTGTTTATCCATTCAGTTAATGGATATTTAAGTTGTTTCAAATTTTGACTGTTATAAATAATGCTGCTACAAATAGCCACATACAAATCTGCATGGACACATTTTTTTGTTTCTCTTCAGTAACTATCTAAAAGTGAGGTCGGACTAGGGGGCTCACTCCTGTAATCCTAGCACTCTGGGAGGCTGAGGCAGGTGGATTGCCCTAAGATCACAGGTTTGAGACCAGCTTGAGCAAGAGTGAGACCCCATCTCTAAAAAAGTAGCTGGGTATTGTGGCGGGCACCTGTAATCCCAGCTACTTAGGAGGCAAAAGAATCGCTTGAGCTCAAGAGTTCAAGGTTGCTTTGAGCTGTGACACCATGGCACTCTACTAAGAGTGACAAAGTGAGACTCTGTCTCAAAAAAAAAAAAAAAAAAAAAAAAGAAAGAAAGAAAAAAAAAGTGAGACTACTGGATCATATGATAAGCCTATGTTTAACAGTGCCCAAACTCTTCTATTTTTTTTTTTTTTTTTTGAGACAGAGCCTCAAGCTCTCACCCTGGATAGAGCGTCATGGCATCACAGCTCACAGCAAGCTCCAATTCCTGGGCTCAAGCGAGTTCCCTGCCTCCGCTTCCCAAGCAGCTGGGACCACAGGCGCCTGCCACAACGCCCAGTCATTTTTTTTTTGGTTGCAGCCATCATTGTTATTTGGCAGGCCCGGGCTGGATTCGGACCCGCCAGCTCAGGTGTACATGGTTAGCGCCTTAGCCGTTGAGCCACAGGTGCTGAGCCCCAAACTCTTCTATTTTGCACTCTCATCAGCAATGCATCAGAGTTCCAATTGCTCCACACTGTCATTGTTTTGTTTTTTTGTAGAGCAATAGCTAAAGTTTATTTGGCACTTCAGAGCAAGAGTGCTTGTCTTTTTAAGGTTTTAGATAGGGTAGAAGGGGGAGAGTATTACTTTGGTGTACTAGTGACTATTGCCAGGAATGGTTCCACACACTGTCATTGTTTTTAATTTTAACCATTCTATTGCTTGTGCTCATGGTGTTACTTCATTGTGGTTTTATTTATATTTTCCTAATGACTAATGATGAAGAGCATGTTTTCAAGTGCTTACTTGCCATATTCTCCTTCATAAATTATTTATTAAAATCTTTTGTCCATTTTTAAACTGAGTTGTTTTATTAGCGTGTTACGAGACTTCATTTTGAAATTTTGGATACAAAAGCTTTATCAGATATAAATGTATGTATTGAGAAGATTATCTCTCAGTCTGTGGCTTGCCTTTAAATTTTCTTAATAATGTCTTTCAGGGCGGTACCTATTGTTCAGTGAGTAGGGTACTAGCCCCATATACTGAGGGTGGCAGGTTCAAACCTGGCCCCGGCCAAACTGCAACAAAAAAATAGCCAGGCTTTGTGGCGGGCGCCTGTAGTCCCAGCTACTCGGGAGGCTGAGGCAAAAGAGTCACCTAAACCCAAGAGCTGGAGGTTGCTGTGAGCTGTGACACCACAGCACTCTACCGTGGACAATAAAGTGACACTCTGTCTCTACAAATAAGTAAATAAATAATGTCTTTCAAAAAGAAGAGTTTTGTAGCCAGGTGTTGTGGTAGGCACCTGTAGTTCCAGCTACTTGGGAGACTGAGGCAAGAGAATTGCTTAAGTCCAAGAGTTTGAGGTTGCTGTGAGCTGTGATGTCATAGCACTCTACCAAGGGTAACATAGTGAGACTCTCAAAAAAAAAAAAAAGATTTTTGGTTTTTTGTTTTAAATTTTGATGAAACCAAATTCATCAATTTTGTCTTATGACTTTAATGTATTTTATCTAAGAATCCTTACCTAATTCAAAGTCATAACAATTATATTTAGGTCTATTATCCATTTTGTGTTATTTTTATGTACGGTTTAAGGTAAAGGTCAAAGTTCATTTTTTTCTATATAAATATTCAGTTATCCCAAGGTGTCTATCAAGAACACTAACTTCTTGCCATTGAATTACCTTGACCTCATTTGTGAAAATCACTTGACAATACATATTTAGGTCTATGAACTCTATTCAGTTCCATGATCTACATGCCTAAAGTTACTCTAAAACCATACTGTCTCAATTACTAAGGGTTTACACAAGGTTCAAGTATCATTTTTTTTGCGATTTACTCTAATAACAAGCTTCTTATTACTATTAGGGAAATATTTCATAGATATTAAATAATAATACACTGTACTAAATCTCAATATCACACATAAGAAAACAGTGAATATAAGAGTTTTTTTCTCTCAAAGCACAAAGTTTGTCCATTTATTTCTAAAGATAACATAGAAAAATAGGGAAAAAATAAGAATAGCATAGGCGATAAAAGCTAACTGATTTCATTTATATTATCTATGTACTTCAAATCACTCGATCATTATCAATTCCTGTACCAATAGCATAGGAATTGCCATAGGGGCACATAGAGATAAACTCAAAAGAATATCACAGCCCTTAATAGTGTTGGTGGCTTGTATAAACTCGCTAACTTTGTTTCTAACTAACCCAGTTTAACATATGCCATACTCTGGAGAAAAATTAGTGTGAGAATTACTGCCCAAGAATTTTAAATGCATCCAGAAATACACATATTACATCTACAACCATGTATACAAAACTGACAAATATGCCAGCATCTTTGATAATAATATTCATCATAAAGTGTTTAATGATTTGCAGTCAGTACCAGAAAACACACAAATCTAAAGAGGCAGTCCTTTCTAGTTTTCACATTTAAAACAAACCTCAGAATTATAGTGATGTCAGGACAGGTCTAAAAATCAATACAGAATTATTTATATCCCCGGTTGTTCTATTTATTCAATAATGAGGTTTAAAAATAGCATTGAAATGGGCCAATTTTATTTTGCTCATAATTAATATGTGATTAAATTAAAATAAATTATAAACACAGGTTCTAGAACACTTAAAAATTTCTTACAGAAAAGAACTAGAAAAAGAATTAGTACCTTCTAGAACATCAAAATTAAAATTTTACTGTACTTTAAAAGATTTTTTTAGAGCTCTATGTCCTATTATTAAAGGCAACATTAACCAGGTTTTGTAATGCCTGGTCTAGAAATGAATAATGAACAGTATGCAGTTCACTTACAGTCAAAAAGAAAATTAGTAATAATTCAGACTGAAGCATAAGAGAAAATAATATAAGAATAATAAAATCTAACACAGAATTATTTTATATTACAAAGCAAAGAAGAATGGGGAATTCTACTGTAAGTTGTTTTTGCCTACATTTCCCAGAAAGAAACAAAATCATAAGAAAATAGTGACTAATTCTCACATAAATTGGATTCAATTTTGACCAAAGTACATTAATTAAACATTAATTTTTAATTCAACTTGTTAATATGTTGTTTAGGATATTGCATCCTCATTGATAAGTGAAATATGTTTGTGATTTCCCTTTATAACAATACATTTCTCCAATTTCGATATCAGGTGTATCCAGATCTAGTAGAATGATTTTGAAATATTTCTTCTTTTGCTATTATCCTAAGATTTGGCACGATCTGTTTTTTGAAACTCTCTTTTACTTTTATTTATATAATATTAGTTGTCTATTTTTTGAGGCTTTGGAAAAAAAATAAGAAGTTAACTGATGACTTCATTCTGAGCCTCAGAGTCAAAGCCTTCTATAATAGACATACTTTTATTTGACAATGTGAACGTTACTTTATTGGCATTATTATTATTAATATTGCTTAATATTTTGATGCAGTAATCGTCTATTTTCTTTTCTGAATGTATTTATCTTTGTTCATGCTTTACCTGGCTTTGTTTCTAGTCCTTATCTTTATCATTGTTATCGTTACTAAATTTTAAGCCTTTTAAATTCTGTGAAGGCAAAAAGTGGAAACCTAATTAACACATGTATATGTAAAAATAAAAAAAAAAAATAAAAGAGCCCCTTTTGGGACGTTAGAGATTTATATACCTAAATGGCTTTGAGAAATGCACCACCACCTAATCAGTTTTTTAAGATGCTAAAAATCCTGAATCAGAAGTCCTCTTGTGCATCTAACAATGGTTATCTACCTAACATCTTTTGCTTTTTCTGTAACGCGTCTCTACTAAGAAACCTTTGGATTGGCCTTCCCAGGAGCACGTCCCTCAAGAAAAGCTGAAAACAAAACTTGGCACCTGTTCACAATTCTTCCAAGAAGGCCTTTAACAAGAGGCATTTTGGGCTTCCGATGTCAGGCAGCATCACGGGGCAGGACGTGGGGTGAGCCCTAACTCAAAGGACTGAATTCCCAAGCATTCCTGCCAGTCACCCTGTCTCATCAATACAACAACATAGCAATCCACATCCTGCAATTCTCAGTCAGAGGCATTTCTAATGTGGCGAATATGCCCTTGGCACTCCGGCTGTACGGATCAGCTTTAGGAGTTCCAGATGCATCTGTGCTTTCTGACATTTTGCAGCCTGAGAATGTCAGCTGAAACCAAAATGTGGCTCCCTCCCACCCAGCAAAGGTACCTCAAAACCTGTTACACCCTTCCTGCTTACAAACGAGGAGAAAGCGGGCTCCAACCTCACACTCATAGAGTGTGCAGCAAACTCCTTTCTGTCATCGAATGACAATACCTCCAGCTGGCTCCCTTTTTGCAATTAATGAAGTTATTATTCATTTTAGAAGGATTTTTGCCAGGTTTGGGAAAGAAAATAAATGTCTTAGAAAGGAACAATCCAGGAGGATTGCATTCGTGCACTCAAGGAAGGTTCAGCTCCATAAATAATAGTTCTTTACGTGAAAAAGCCAAACTATCTCACCCTAAGTCGGTTTAAATAGATTTATTTTAGTATTAGCATAAGATAGAATAAATTATGTGACGTGATATAGGGTCCCCAAATTTTCAGAGAGAAATATGTTAATACATCACAGATGAGGTCAGGAAGAGTTGCCGGAAGCTGCTTTCAAATGCTGTGCTCTGTGTAGTTAGTTTAAAAAATGTGGTTGTGTGATCATGTCCCATTCATTTATGTTAGGTGTTGCCACCATTGCCAAGGGGGTCTTCTTCATGAGAAAAAAATGTAGTTGTGGTGAAAATCTGTTTGCTGAAGTCTATTTTGTCTGCTGGTAGACGGCACATCCCACCTTCCACGGCAGTTAGATTTGTCCAATAACATGTGAGCAAAAGAAGGTGTCGTTTCCAGGCTGAGCCCCCTAAGACTGCCACAGGGTCCGTTGCGCTTTCTTTTCCCTTCATCACCTGGATGTAGATGACCGCTGACACTTAGTGTGTGGTGGAACCACCAAGTGCAAGAGTTTTTGTCTAGACTTCCTGAGTATCACGAGCCTTGGTCTCCTTCCATGGAGGGAAGCAGTGAGCCAGCCTGTCCTTCCAAGATCTTGAGCCAGAAATTAACTTCTCACCTGTAAGCCGCTGAGAGTTCTGTCTGTGTATTACCGTAGCCAACCCCCTAAAAAATGCAGGGACTTAAGGGCTTAATTTCTGCAATCGTAATTTCTTTTTCTTAAAAATGCAGGGACTTGAGGCCTTAATTTCTGCAATCGTAATTTCTTTTTCTTTGACGTGTGTTTTTCACTTTCTGTTCTCCTTCTTTTCTACCGTGGCTTCCTGACTCCACACATCCCTTCTTTTCCTGGCCACGTTCTTATCACTCTTCTCTCCTTTCCTGACTTGGCCTCTTCGGTGTTCTTGATGAGAAGATCCACAAGGCACATACTGCAAGAAAGTTTGAAGAAGTTTTTTGAGTAAAAACAGGTATTTGAGTCTTGGAATCATGCTGGAATGAACAGTACAATTTCAGATTTTGATATTATTCTACTATGCTGCTGTTTTTTTCTTTTATATTTTAGTACCTCTGGAAGAGATTTCTTGGGGAAAGGAGTGGGACGCTGAGTTTAGAGGAGCATTTCTTTGATTTTCGTCCTCTGTCAAAATTTCATTCATTAGGTGGGAAATGAAAACTGCAGTACTCGACTCAGGAGGTGATGGATCTAAATGTAAAAATGTCCCTTGAACACACTGTTGGAGTATTAATGTTACCATCTCAATTCTGTGAAACATGCCACTAAAAGTACTAGTTATACATTTTAGGAAGCCTAATTTAGATTGGCGAATCTTATTACCAAACAGCACAATATAAAATAAAAATGTCACAAGATGACTTATATATATATACTTAAATATATATAAATAAACATGTATATTTTTGACAAGATGACTTATATATATTTAAATATATATATATATATTTTTTTTTTTTTTTTTGAGACAGAGCCTCACGCTATCACCCTGGATAGAGTGCTGTCGCATCACAGCTCACAGCAACCTCCAATTCCTGGGCTCAAGTGAGTCTCCTGCCTCCGCCTCCCAAGTAGCTGGGACTACAGCCGCCCACCACAACACCTGGTCATTTGTTGGTTGCAGCCCTCATTGTTGTTTGGCAGGCCTGGGCTGGATTAGAACCCTCCAGCTCAGGTGTACGTGGTTGGCGCCTTAGCCCGCTGAGCCACAGGCACCAAGGCAAGATGACTTATATTTTTATATGATTGTGATACTTGATACTGATTATATCAATTGATTATAGGGATGTGATACTTAATATTGATTTTTTATTTTAATTCAATTGAATTTCATATTCAGTTTTGTCAGGATTTTTTCTTAAATCCAGTTTTATTCCTCCAATCGGTTCTGCAGTACCATGCGATAGAGGGCTTATTCTCTATATTAATGTGGGAAGTTATGTTCTGGTTTTGCTCAGAATTTGATCAAGTCATCACTGGTAAAATCGAGATTTAAATCTCTTCCACTCACACATATCCCATTACTCAATATTCTGTGTCTTAACAACTTAACAGCACAGAAGCTGCATGTTATATGGATAGAAAATCCAGACAAAATACTGAGATAAATAAGGAAAATACACTTTTAAAATAGATTGATGTCTAGACATGTGAAACGTTATGCAATTTTTTATTGAATCATACATCTTGAGATTGTGCTTTATAAAGTTATTCAATGTGGGGAAAAAAACTATTTTTATCGTTGTCTATTTGAAGTACATGTGGGTGTGTGTTAAGTATTGATGTTTAAGCCTGGGTTTCCTGTTTTTCTGTTGTCTCCTTGGAATCCTCTTCTTTTTGCCTTGTTCAAAGATGGTTTCTATTTTCTAGGTAGAGACTCTCTTTTCACTTTTTCAGCATTGACCCTTCTGTTTTACCCTCTCAGGAAAAATTCCCTATTAAATGGTCTACTTTATAGAATGTTGTCACAATTAAAATTTGATGTTTTGTTATTTCATCATATGACTAGTGACAGTCTCATCTCCTAAACCCTTTCTTCTTAACCTGAGGCTAATATATCACTGGGGTCACCTGGAAAATTTTAGAAAAGCAGAATTTTGGTTTGAGTGTCAGATCTATCCAACCAATCTGCCTTTCAGCATTATCCCCAGGGGTGCACAGACGCACACAGTACAATTTGGGAAGTATGGCACTAGACTGCAAGCCTCATGAGGCCACTGTCTGCCAAGTCCTCAGTGCTGAATACTAAACTAGAAAATAATTTATTGGATAAATTTATTTATTGAATTAATACACATGAAATGTACTAAATGTTCACGGATTCATTGAAAACTAAGAACATTGTCTTGCTAAGCGTTAACTCTTCCCAACAATTTTCCATTTGATCATTCAAAAACATTTATTTATTTATTGTTTTTCAAATTTTAAAATATCATAGAAGTATAAATGGTTTGTTTTCATGGATTGCTTTCTTAATTTTTTATTGTGTTTTATTACAGAGTTTCATTCTGTTGCCCAGGGTAGAGTGCTATGGATTCCTAGCTCACAGCAAACTCAACTCTTGGGCTCAAGTGATTCAGCTGCCCAAGTAGCTGGGACTATAGGCACCTGCCAAAATGCTTGGCTAGTTTTGTGCATTCCTTTCATACTGTTTGAATCAAAGTATTAAGTGTGCTCATCACCCAGATAGTGTACATTGTACCTTTCAGTATGATTTCATTCATCCCCTCCAACCCTCCCACCAGCTTGACTTCTGTTGAGTTTTACATCTATGTGTTGAGTGAGTGTTGATCAGCTAGTTCTAATTTAACAGCAAGTACATGTGGTGTTTGTTTCTCCCTTCATGAGCTACTTCACTTAGAAGAAAGGTTTCCATTCCACCTTGATTTTTGCAAAAGCTATTTCTTTCCTTTTTTATGGCTAAGTAGTACTCTACAGTACACATGTACTGTATTTTATCAATCCGCTAATGAATTGTTGGGCACATGGGTTGATTCCACATCTTTGCCATTGTCAAATATGCTACAATAAACATTCAAGTGCAGATGTCTTCCTTGCTGGTTTGCAAGATATTTAGTATTCAAATATTTTCTCCCATTCTCTAGGTTGTCTATTTGCTCTTTTGATTGTTTCCTTGGCTGTGCAGAAGCTTTTTAATATAATCAAATTCCTTTGGCAGGGGGAGTGGGGTATATACCTAGTAATGGGATTGCAGGATCAAATGGTACATCTAATTTTAGTTATTTGAGAACTCTCTATACTTTTTTCATAGAGGCTAGACTAGATTGAAGTTCCAGCAACAGTGGATGAGTGTTCCTTTCTCTGAAAAAACAAACAAACAAGCAAAAAAAACCAAGTTACTTTCATTTATTTTTGCTGTTGTTGGGATTGAGTTGAGGTCTTCATAAATTCTTTGCTTAGGTCAAGATCTAGAAGATTTTCTCCAACATTTTCTTCTAGAATTCTTAAGATTTCATGCCCTAGATTTAAGTGTGTTATCTATTTAAATTAATTTTTGTAAGTAGTGAGAGACATGGATCCCATTTCAATCTTCTGTATGTGGTTTTCCAATTTTCTCAGCACCACTTATTGAATAAGGAGGGATTCTATTTCCCCCAGGTGTTCAGTCCCCAGGGACAGGCAAGTTCTTATTTGCTGCCATTCTGGGTTTATGGAGGGAGGAAAAGCTTTCAATAAAATTAGTGGCCCACTACACAATGAAGGCATGTAGGAGGCAGAGGAACATCCCTTTGTTTGTTTGTTTGTTTGTTTTTTGAGACAGAGCCTCAAGCTGTCACCCTGGATAGAGTGCTGTGACATCACAGCTCACAGCAACCTCCAATTCCTGGGCTCAAGCAAGTCTCTTGCCTCCGCCTCCCAAGTAGCTGGGACTACAGGCGCCCACCACAACGCCCGGCCATTTTTTTGGTTGCAGCCGTCATTGTTGTTTGGCGGGTCTGGGCTGGATTCGAACCCGCCACCTCAGGTGTATGTGGCTGGCGCCCTAGCCCATTGAGCCATAGGCACAGAACCATATTTATTTATCATTTTTTTAGAGATAGAGTCTCACTTTGTCACCCTCGGTAGAGTGCTGTAAAGTCACAGCTCATAGCAACCTCTAGCTCTTGGGCTTAGGCGATTCTCTTTCCTCACCCTCTGGAGTAGTGCCTGCCACAATGCCTGGCTATTTTTTGTTACAGTTTGGCCAGAGCCAGGTTTGAACCTGCCACCCTGGGTATATGGGACTGATGCTGCTCCCATGTACTTACATTTAGAAAAAGAAATGCAAGGGATCTTTTGCTTTTGTTTCTTTCAGGAGAAAACTTTTGTGTAGAATTTCCCAAATGGATTTCCCAAGTAAATTTCCCTTATAATCTTCATTTTTTATGTTTTTCCTGAGGGAGTATATTTAAAAAGAAAAAAAAAAACTAATGTTGAAAATACAGGTTTTTAAATAAAATGCAATACTTTAAAAAAAACTTTGATGACTTATAATATTCTCGAAAAAGGATGAGCCAGCCAGCTTCTTTGCCCTATACTTGCAAAACATTTCAAATTTGTCACTGATAAACATGATCTAATAAATTGTTTCATTTCTTTACATTCTATTTTCTTTTCTTTTTTTTTTTTTTTTTTTTTTGAGACAGAGTCTCACTATGTCACCCTAGGTAGAGTGCTATGGCATCGCAGCTCACAGCAACCTCAAACTCTTGGGCTCAAGCAATTCTCTTGCCTCAGCCTCCCAAGTAACTGGGACTACAGGTGCCCCAACATAACACCTGATTATTTTTTTGTTGTAATTGTCATTGTTGTTTGGCAGGCCTAGGCTGGATTCAAACGCACCAGCTCCAGTGTATGTGGCCAGCACCCTAGCCAGTGAGCGACAGGCACCAAGCCTCTATATTCTATTTTCTTTCAATCATCTTTGTCTTGGACTTTAAACAGTATCTGTCCAGTTACAAACAACATCAAATAAATTAAAGAAGAAAAATATGGTCACATATTATCTTAAAAAACAGGATGGTCCAAGTTTTTATTAGAAAAGACTATGCAATGGCTCGGCGCCTGTGGCTCAACGGGCTAAGGCGCCAGCCACGTATACCCAAGGTGGCGGGTTCGAATCCAGCTCAGGCCCGCCAAACAACAATGACAGCCGCAACCAAAAAATGGCCAGGTGTTGTGGCGGGCACCTGTAACCCAGGTGCTTGGTAGGCGGAGGCAAGAGATTCACTTGAGCCCAAGAATTGGAGGTTGCTGTGAGCTGTGATGTCACAGCACTCTATCCAGGGTGACAGCTTGAGGCTCTGTCTCAAAAAGAAAAAAAAAAAGACTATGCAATGAGATCCTTTTTCAAAGATTAACTGTATGTGAACAGCCTCTTTCCTTTTTAATTCTTAGAGATATAATGCTTACTCACTGATTCCTGAAATTGAGAATATTCATCTAAGATACTGCCAACTGAAGACTCCCAGATTTCACCATCATCATTACAGTCCTGACAGCTGCTATCACTTTGTCTTCATCTTGTGATTCTCTAAGATCTATGAAACATCTTGCTCTGTTAACTTTATTCTCCTTGCCATAAGAGCAGAAAATAAAAAAAATCTGAATTCTCGACTATATTCAACATAAGCTAAAACAAAACAACTGTGAAGATGAGGGTCTCAGTAAACTTACTTTATATGTTTTTAAACTCTAGTGTTAACACCCTGGACAACAAGATAGAAAAGTTAAAGAATGATGTAATAGTGATGATTTATTAAAATATTGTCCGGTCCTTCTATGCAATTTTATTACGCTTCCATTTTTTAATATTTTACTGTTTTTTTCCTCAGGGGAATATTTGATGAGTAATGATGAAATAACATCTACAATGCTGAAATAGCAAGATATTCATGACATAAGAAAAATAAGAACACTCCGATTCCATAACGTATTTTAGAGTTATTAAAGGTTCCAATGGAGCCAGGTGTGGTGGCTCACACCGTGATCCCAGAACTTAGGGAGGCTGAGGCAGGTGGATTGCTTGAGCTCCCAGGTTTGAGACCAGCTTGAGTCAGAGCATCTCTAAAAATAGCCAGGTGTTGTGGAGGGCACCTGTAGTCCCAGCTACACAGGAGGCTGAGGCAAGAAAATTGCTTGAGCCCAAGAGTTTGAGGTTACTGTAAGCTATGATGCCATGGCACTCTACTGAGGGCGATAAAGTGAGACTCTATCTCACAAAAAAAAAAAAACCTCAAAGCCAAACAAACAAAAAAACCCTTGAAAAAAAGTTTCCAATTTAAAAAAAAAAAAAAGGTTCCAATGGGCTGACATGGTATTGTTAAGATAAAACGAGTTTTTTTTCTTTTTTAAATTAAACTTCTCTTTTCTTTGGAAGATCCCTATGAAGAACAAAAGTTGTAAATAACAGTCATCACAAAGAGTATGAGCTGCTCAAAAAGAAGATCAAAAATTAAAACTGGGTCTCAGGGACCCAGTTAATTAATAGGCCAAACTCCATTTATTCAATACAGACTTGTTATTGGTGGCTGTATTGTAGATAAATGTAAAATGGCTTACAGAATCATCCTCGCTTTCACCATTAAGCTTCCACCTCTGGGCTTGGCGCCCACAGATCTGTGGTTAGGGTGCCAGCCACACACACCAAGGTGGGGGGTGGGGGTTCAAACCTGGCCTGGGCTGGCTAAATAACAATGATAATTTCAATAAAAAATAGCCAGGCACTGTGGCAGGCGCCTGTAGTCCCAGCTACTTGCGAGACTGAGACAAGAGAATCGCTTAAGCCCAAGAGATGGAGGTTGCTGTGAGATGTGATGCCACCCACGGCAATCTACCCAGGGTGACAGGATGAGACTCTTGTCTCAAAAAAAAAAAAAAGATGGGCGGTGCCTGTGGCTTAGCAAGTAGGGTGTTGCCCCTGTAAACGGAGGGAGGTGGGTTCAAACCCGGCCTCTGCTGAACTGCAAAAATAGAAAAACATCCGGGCGTTGTGGCGGGCGCCTGTGGTCCCAGCTACTCGGGAGACTGAGGCAAGAGAATCACTGAAGCCCAGGAGTTGGAGGTTTCTGTGAGCTGTGTGACACCACGGCCCTCTACCAAGGGCGATAAAGTGAGAGTCTGATTCTTTAAAAAAAAAAAAAAAAAAAAAGCTTCCACCTCTGAAGGTCTCGTGGTTCTGGAACCTAAGCTGGAAACCACCGGACCAGACAGATGATCTCTGTATTCCCTGTGGCTAAACTTCATTCAAATAATATTCACAGGTATTTTCCCTTTATTATGGGAATAATACATTTCATTACAAGGAAAATACTTTCTGTAATTCTACCTGAAAACATAAACATTAAGTGGGGCAGGATGTAAGAGTACATGGCTCACTATTTGGGTGTGGGACAAGAGGGACTCTACCTAACACATGCGAACATTGTGACCTAGTTGTTTGTACCCTCACGTTTATCTGAAACTAAAAAAAAAAAATAAACAAACTTTAAAGCTCTCACAACATGAAACATGTGTATTCCATCACAGATCTCAATACCCTGAGCCACCAGCCACTTGACTATTAAGAAAACCTGAGGCCTGCCGCCCTCATTGTTTGCCTTGGTCTCTCGAGACGCAGGGTGTCTCACAGTAATCTACACATCTGTCTGTCCTAAAGCACACAGGGGACGAGTGATGGAAGGCTGGTGAAGGTGCCATCAGGTGACACCTCTATATGGAGTATGGTTCCCTCTGCTTCTCCAGTACCTCTACTCAGTCTGGCCAGCTGTTCTTCACTCATCCTGTATGGATTATATAAATGTACGTGTGTATACATACAAATGCATTGCATAAACCTATATACACACATAATAAATGTATATATTTTATTTAAAAAACATGTATTTTCAACATTTTTTTTTTATAAAATAAACTGCCTCAGGAAAATAAACAAATATACTGCCTCAGGAAAGGGAGGTAAAAACGGAAGATTTCAAGGAAAATTTACTTTGCATCCATTTAAAAAATTCTACATAAGAGTTTTCTCCTGAAAAAAGAAAAGTAAAAGACTCCTTATATTTCTAAATACTTTATCGCATAATTGTCAAACATGAAGTGCTGGGCTCCTTGCCTCTGAGACAAGGCCCAGGCGTCCGGCACACCTCCTGAGTGAGGGACACAGCCAGGCTTAGACTTTACCTTACAGACGCAGGCAGGGCAACCTGACTGCCCTCAGCTCAATCGGAAATAACAAAACAAAAAAGGTAAAGTATCCCTTAATGCAAGTACAAGCCAACTACTCCACAGATCAACAAAAAATTATGCTCTTACTTGTCCCTGTCCAAAAGACTCAATAAATGACTCAATGACCTGATACACCTTTACATTAGACAAGTGCTTTAGAAACCACCCATTCGGGTAAGTAATACTGTCCCATAACCTAGAGAAAGGACCGATTTTAAAAGCTCTGAAGTATACCCTGCACTATTTTTTTCTAATAAGAATATGCATAAGTTTAGTTGGTCTTACTTTTAACAAAATCTTTACAATGAGAACTTTAATTATGTTTTTTAACTCAAATAGATGAAAAAGCATGCAACATAATAAAAAATTCAGTATCTCTCATTAAACCTTTATAAAACTTCAAGTAGTGATGTTCAGAAAATTAAATGAATTTGTCTAAATGCTTCTTATAGCTCAGCGCCTGTGGCTCAACGGGCTAAGGCACCAGCTACATACACCTGAGCTGGTAGGTTCGAATCCAGCCTGGGCCACCAAAAAACAATGACAGCTGCAACCAAAAAATGGCCGGGCATTGTGGCAGGCGCCTGTAGTCCCAGCTACTTGGGAGGTGGAGGCAAGAGACTCACTTGAGCCCAGGAGTTGGAGGTTGCTGTGAGCTGTGATGCCACAGCACTCTATCCAGGGTGACAGCTTGAGGCTCTGTCT
>CAUYON010047815.1:0-76020 GCA_963573935.1 Arctocebus calabarensis
TGTCTTTATATAGTGATCAAGGAAATGCCATGAAGGATATCTGTAACAGTATGATCAAAATATTTCTGAATGTATATGAATCATGCCCTGTGATTGCACCAATGTACATAATTATGATTCAATAAAATTATTAAAAAATAATAAATAAAATAAAATAAAATAAAATAAAATAAAAAGAAGGTCAATCCCTTCCCAAAGGGCCTGAATATGTAGGGGCAGAATGGTACAGGGAGAAGACAGCAGTGCACAGACCCTGAGGAGGGAATGAGTTAGTTTATGCAAAAGAAACACCAAAAGCCAGTGTGGTTGGAGCAGAGTGAGTGGAGGAGACAGAGCCACAAGGTGAGGCTGATGAAGGAGGTGGAGTCCCAGGTTTCTGTCCTACTATTTACAGTTTGGTCTTCAGTTTCTCCATCTGTAAAACAAAAGTATGAATCGCTAACAGCTTTTATCTCCTGGGATTTTGACAAGCACTCTTTAGGCAGAGCAAATATTGTTCCCACTTTACAGATGAGGAAACTGAGCCTCCAGCAGCTCAGTAACTTTGACCCTAGTCACACCTTTTTGTGGTCAGCAGAATCAGGATATACATCTGGGCCTCCCACTGGCTGATCCAATGCTCCTTCTGCTACACCACCACCACAATCTCCTCTGCTTCCTTTGTGTATTTTAACAAGCACACTACCCTAAATTCTCTGGTGAAACTTGATGATCTTTCATTCTTTTAAAGAGGGATTTTACCCCAGTGTTGTGGATAAATTGGGTTTTTCAGTCTATAACTTAGAGCCACACATGGGTTTTATTTTCAATGTAATTTTCTATGTATATATTTATCTGTCCTTCCAAAATATAAGAGGGCAACTTAGAGGAACTGTGTTGCTGTAGGACTTGGACAGATAGAGACGATGTAAGGTGGGGAATATGGAGAGGGACAGTGCCTTCTCCCCACATCTGAAGCCACACAGCTTGTAATGTGTGGGACTAGAATGTGAACTGGTATCTACCCAAGTCAAGTGTGTTCTTTTCGCTCCTTGGGATGATGAGCCATAGTTACTGCATCACACAGTGTCCTTAGAAGGGTCTCTCTCCAGCCAGCAGCAATCTGGACCAATGGCAAGGAAGCCACCCAAAGGATCCGTGAGGATTGTGAGGTTTGGAGATGATTCTCATGCTGTTAATACTCCCTCCACAATTTGCACAAAAACTTGGCAGTCTCGCTCCATTTCTCAGAACAGAATCTGCTGGGGACTGGGAGATTAATCAGACTTCATTAATTCTGCAAAATAAACCGTGGCATGTTTACCTGTGCACTCAGAGGCATTATCATAAATCACCAAAATGAAGCTCACCTGTCTAAGCAGAGGAACAGCCCGCATTCTCGCTCTGTGAGCAGAAGGTCACAGGATCGATGGCTTCTCAATGGCTTCATTTCTTTCTGAGGCCTTCCCCTGACCAGCGAGGCCAGCTGCCCTGTGCTCCAGTTGGATCATTAGCAGAGTCATGCTCACCAGCCCAACAGTGCTGAAGGGGCACTAGTGTGTGTGTATTTTGGGGTAGGATAAGTGAAGACTAAGCTATATTGAGAGGAGGTTAGAAGTTTGAGAGTCACTGATTTGTTTTTATAAGTCATAACTCCTTAACTTAAAGCCTAAGCAGACTTTAGACATACCTACAACAAACCAGAGACCCAGAAAGAACTAGCAATTTATTTCTAACAACAAGTTGTTAGTGGCAGATCTGGGACCCAAACTCAGGACTCTTGACTCTCAGTCTGGTGCACTTTCCATTCCAATGTACCTGCCTTGGGATTTGGGGAAGATAAGAATACCTCCAAAAATATTTACTCTCTCCTGGGAGGAGTGTACTGCCTAACTTTGGTCTTGAACGTGTAACTTCCTCAGTCAAGAGAATGGAAGCAGTGATAAATGTGCTTTCTCTGCTTTTGGCATGGGAAGGCTAAATCCTGATGAGGCCACAGGTCCAAAGAAGATGAGAGGGTCACAGAGCAGACCCAGATTCAGCTGCAGCATAAAGGCATCTGGTCCAGCCCAGACTAGAGTAGCCGGTCTCCATTTGACACCTACCCAAGAGAAGAAAATAAATGTCTAGGTCTCTGAGACTTTTGCAGTTACATGTCATTCAACAGTAGTTGATTGATTCAAGTTCACCCTGCAAACAAATGGCACAGAATGACACATGGAAAAGGGTCAAGGCTTTGACGGAGATGAGTTTGAATTTTGGTTTGAGCGTTTAGCTACTGTAGGATCTCAGGTAAGGCACTAAAACTCTCTCTGAGACTCAACTCCCTAATTCTGAAATGAAAGAAATAATACCCACAGGGGGATAATTAGAATTTTAAATTTAGAGTTTTATATTAACTGCCTAGCATATAGTGGGTTTTAGAGTGCATATCTTTAGACGTAGAGTTGGTAAAAGTTCATTGTTACATTAAAAATCAGTAATTTCAGAAATGCATTCTTTTTTTCCTTGGTTTTTAGGGGAGTATTTAACACCTAAAATAAAAACTCCATTTCCCAGAGTTGTTTGCAGCTAGTTGATTAGTGAGAAAGTTTTGGCCAAGAATACAGAGTGCCATATACTTCTGGGACTTGTTCTTAAAGAGAGAGAAGACATCCTTTTCCCTTCTCTTTCTTACTGGTTTGAATGTGGACATGACAGTTGGAGCTCAAGCAACTGTTTTGGTCCATGAGTAGGAAACCACATGCCATTTAGGACAGGAAAGAGAGAAAGAAAGTCCAGCTTCCAAAACCAGGTTGGTGTAAGGCCTGGACTACCTGCCTCTACTTTAATATAAGAGAAAAATAAACTACTAACTTTATTAAGCCACTATTATTTAGAGCAGCTTTATTCAGCATCCCTTGGGAGCTTGTTAGAAATGGAAATTGGCAGTGCCCACTCCAGACCTGCTGAATCAGAGTCAAGTGAGCCCTGGAACTGAGGCGTTAACAAGCTCTCCGGGTGATCCTGATACTCACTTAAGTTTGAGAGGCACTGATTTAGAGTTTTCCAGCATATACATCTACACTGATAACTGATAGAGTAGTCCTAAATTGCAGGTTTTGTCAAGATCTTGGTGAAAGCTTAAAAGGCAGATGAAATAAGGCCAGGAACGATGGCAAAGCAGATAACTGACAGAGTCAAGATTTAAAATGATTTTGACAGGACGGAACACAGGGACCAAAGCCAAGCAGATGAAATTTAACAGGGATGTATCAAAAGCAAATCAAAACATTCCTTTTTATTGAAGGAGATAGAAATGTTCTACTCTTTGACTTTTTAAATTAAAAAGAGGAAATGTAAAATTACTTATTATAAAATATAGCAAATAAGACTACACATCAATCCCAGTTATTGCTAGTTAAAGGAATGAGAGGGGAAAGATCAAGAAGGGAAAGAGAAAAATCCCAGAGTAATAAAGAAACATAGAGTCACAGACAGAAAGGGAGAGAAGTGGGAATCCATTTCCAAATCAGTCTGCAAATCCTCAGATGCTCTTCACACTTAGGGGCCACTATAATTATGAGAAAAGTTATATTAAGATTTACTGAGTGCCAGGTACTATATCGTGTGTATCATAGAAATTTATCCTCTTGGGAACTTTATTAGTATCACTGTTTTTCAGATGCTGAAACTGAAGCAGTGAGAGGTTCAGTAAGTTTCTCTAGGCCACACAGCTAGCACAAGGTGGGCACAGGGTATGAACCCACAGATTTGAGGGCTGTGACCCACCGCTGTCCTGGCATAGGCTACGCTCTGGTCCTGCTCCACTCTTGTCATTGATCAGTTTCCGCAGAAACTGGTTTTCATAAAAATAAGGAAATCCATCACCTCACTTAAGTGTAAGTCCAGGTGCAATATCATCATTGTAGACACAAGTCCCTCCATTCTTGTATGGCTTCTTCCTGAGGCTAGTCCCCCCCACCAAATTCCAAGATGGTAGCCAATGCTCTTGAAGCCTTCTGCCTCTTGTTCATGCCAGCAAATGAGATAAATCCCCAAGCACGTAAAGTACTGAAATATATGTCCTGCAATTCAGTCTTATTATATCAATTTAGACAAATGAACATTTTTAAATGATAAGAGTCACTAATGGGAATGCTCTGAGCTCATTGGATAGATTGCTCAGGATATAATGCTGAAGTCAAGCAAGCGTCACCAAATCAGGGCTCTCTGGTATCCAGGAGAGATGGGCTCCACTATGAGTTTACTGATTTTCTCTTTTCTTCCAAAGCAAATCATGTTTTCTTACTTGTTTGAATCCTATCAAAATAATAAATAGTGAGATCATCATAAAATATTCATTAGAAAGCACTTTGGGTATAAAACAATCAACTCCTATTTACAACTTTTCAACAGATTCACTGCACAATCAGAGGCATCACAGGGAAAGATACTTGGGGGCAGTAAGCCTCCTGCTTTCCTTTCACAAATAAACTTCTATTCTGCACATGGAACCAACCTGCAGGAATGGTAGTGGCAGGTGCTGGCAGAGAGAGAAGCCAGGATTTCCTGAATGTGTTGGTGCCAAGAAGCATGCTATATGCTTGTTTATTTATTTTAATCCCTAAAAGGAGGCAGTATCATCCCCATTTTACAGATAAGGGAGCCAAGACCCACAGCTGCTGTACAGTTAGCTCGGTATCATTCTGCTAGTGAAGTGGCAGAGCTGGATTTCAAACTCAACCCCAATTCCAAAACTCAAGTTTATCCATCACTCCACATAGGCTCATTCCAGGGTCATTTCCAGTCATGGAGATGTTGAGCGTTGAACTTTCTAACTGCATGATCTTCACTGCTTCTTATCTGCTCTCTAGTTCATGATACTCACAAGAGCTATTCTCAGCTTATAAGAAACTTTATAAAAATGTATAGTTATTGAACACTTGCTATGTGCCAAGAAATGCTTTATGTATGCAATCTCAATTTATCCTGCCACTAACCCTGTGATGCAGTTTATTATAGAGAATATGTTTAGTTACAGGTGATTGAATCCCAAATCAAACTTGTAAAGTTGCAAAAGAGGCAAGGGGAAATTTATTTCTCGTATAACTAATAAAATGGGGAAACCAGGGTGCAATAACTTCAGGCATAGGTGGAAATGAGAGTTCCAATAGAATTATCAGGACTGTCTCCCTCTGATCTCCCTCTGTTTGCCTTTATTTGGCTCCATTAACATTGGGTCTGGGAGCTCCTAGACTTCCATTAGGCCTGTCTGTCTCGATTTTCCTTGGCTTCATTCTCCATGTGGAAGCTCACTATGTGGTAGACGAGATGGCTGCCAGGAATCCCAGCATCTTCATAACTGATCAACCCTAGAATGAGAGAAAGCCAAAGAGAGTTTTCAGCATTTTATGCAATTTGGAAATACTAAAATCCTAGGAAGGTTTGTGGTTGTTGTTAGAATAATATAGTATGTCTGCTTTAAAAATAAGTTATGTCTTCAAGTCAACTACTCACTTTACGTAAAACTATGCAGGGTACGAATCTGGACAGGTCAGCAAGTCATCACAGGCAACCGTATTGTTTATTAGCAAGCTTCTGTGGCAAGAATAATCACTCTGGTTCAAAGACTTCCCACAAGGAGAACATGGCTATGAAGGCATTGCAATTAAGGCAGGTCTTTTTACATTAGTGTCTTCAAATAGTCATGATGAAAAATGACTGAGAAATGCTTTTTAAAAACAAAGTCTAGAGTTTGAAAATAATTTTAAAAACTCAACTACAGCCCAAGATGAAAGGGAAAGAGGAGGGGGAAGGCTGGGTGGAGGGAGGGTAATAGGTGGGACCACACCTATGGTGCATTTTACAAGGGCACATGTCAAATCTATTAAGTGTAGAGTATAAATGTCTTAACACAATAATTAAGAAAGTGCAGTGAAGTCTATGTTAACCAGTTTGTTGTATTTCAAATTGTATATAAAACCAGCACATTGTACCCCATAAATGCATTAATGTACATAGCCATGTTTTAATAAAAAGTAAATTGATATCTGCCCCTCAGTATGAAACAAAGAAACAACAACAACAACAAAAAAAAAAAACCCAGGTTGTTCAGAAAGAGATCTCTAAAGTTTTCAAACTAGAAATGGAGTTGTTTTGACATTGAAAGAATTAGAGTAAACTATTTGAAGTTAGGTTATGCCTCTCACTGCCCCAGCCCCTTTATGGGTACAGTGACGAACGGCTTCCTCAGTTGTGTGAAATTCTTCACCAAAATGTATGCTCATGATTCTCTGTTGTTTGCAGCTCACCCCGGTTTGTAGAATTCATCTGAAATATTTTGTTTGATTGAAACATGTCCCATCCTCATTTTTCTAGTTTTCTTTTTTTTCTCTGAAATTCCTAAAGTTTAGACAGCATTTGCTGAGTACCTACCATACACCAGGTGCTGTCCCAGGTCCTGGGAATACAGCTTTCTGCCCTGTGTTGCTTTAACAGAATACTTGAGACTAATGTATAAAGAAAAAAGCCTTGTTGAGCACACAGTTCTATAGACTGGGAAGTCCATGATCAGGCAGCCCCTCTAGTGAGGGCCTCCGGCTTCTTCCCCTCATGGTGGACAGCAGAAGGAAGGGGAAACCAGCACACCCTGTCTTTCCAGCAAGACATTATTTTTTTTAATTCCTTATAAAATCATAACTGTGTACATTGATGGATCTATGGGATACAATGTACTTATTTGATATACAATCTATTTTAATGATTTTACCTCTTAAAGGACCCAACTCTCAACACCATTACATTGGGAATTAAATTGAAACTCAAGTCTTGGCAGGGAAAAAAAATCACATCCAAACCATAGCAAAAAATGACAACAAAAATGTGGATGTGTTCTGCAAAGTGCTCACCCCCCTGCTGGGGAAATGAACAGCCCTAACCAGTTTTAACAGAAAAACTCATAGGAGGTTGTGGGAGCAAAGAGGAGGGTGGTTCCCAGATGTGACTTCAAGTTGTCACTGGTGGCAAGTGGGCCGTCCTGGAGCTGGTCTCTGTCACGGGACATGGCCCCAGACTGGAGCTTCCCATACCCTTGAGTAGCAGGGTATCGGGTGCCAGCTGGATCCTCTTATTGCCCTTTAGGCTCACAGGTGAGACGAACAGGTCCTTCATAGCCCACTCTTACCCCCAGACAACTGGCAACAGGAAAGCCCAGTCACTTCCCTTTCTACCTTTGCCCTCCCAAGCCTACAGACCTTGCTCAGCAGAGTCATTTCAGCAAAACGAGCCGCTCTACCCTCACAGACAAAGTAAGAGGAGGCTTGGGAGGGAGTAAGGGGTTACTTCTAGAGGGAGCTCTGTGGGAGGTGGTGGGCACCTCCCAAGGGGTTTCTTCTCTAAAATAAAGGAAACAATTTGTACAGTTGGGAGATGCTTCACCATCCCTCCTGTATCCTCCTCCACACACATTCCCCTGACCTGGAGACTGGTGAGAAGTGGTCATCTTTTGTGAGTTGGAGAATGAGATGGGGAGAGGGCACAAAGAGGTGGAAAGGATGACAAGACCAGAACAGGACTTCCCTCAAGTTGCAGTTCCCAAGACCTAAAGGAGAGGGATGAGATCCCCAGGGGTTTTTACCTCTGAAGTTGAAGGGCTGAGGAATGGACTGTTCTTGGGGGTATCCCCAGGGCTACCTGGAGCACAGGAGTAAAGAGAGCCACGTGTCAGAGAAATGTGCACGGCGCCTCCTGCCAGGGGACCCCAGAGTCATTTCCTGATCAAGGGGCTTACTGCAGGCACCCTGCCCCCATAGCTCAGTGAACAAGAACAGCAGTTATGGCACCCAAGGAGATGACGCTGACCGTGCCGTGACCAGTCACATGAAGGAGCATTCTGTACCTCCTGCTTTCCTCCTCCAGGGGTAGAGAGATGCATACAGACCAGGCCCCCGCTGACACGTGAAGTTTTGGTGCCACTCTGCCCCGGTCCTGGCAGGAGTGGAGGGGTTGGAAATCTTAAACAGAGGAACCAGAGGAAACTGTTCTGTTTGCTAAAAACACCAGCAAAGTTATGAGATTGAAACCAAGGCTGCTACAGGGAACAAACCCTGGGAACAAACAAACAAACAGGATAGCAGCAATTATTGGGAAAATAAAACAATTTCACTACCCAATTAGGTAGTACTCTTCACTAAACCAGAGAAAGGACTTCATTGTCTAGATTAAAATGTGTTCTTACAAAAGTTACTGTTGAAAAGGGCTTAGAGGTGCATCTGGAACATAGTAAGACTTCGTAAATGGGGGGAGTGATGCTAGCAGCAATAGTTATAGTAGCAGGATACTCTCATATTACAAGGGTGCTTCAGTCAGCTTGGGCTACTGGGTAGTTAGAAGGCTGGCACAGATGCTGATGAGGGCCCGTTCCTGACTCCTACGTAGATGGTACCTTCTCTTTGTACCCTCACATGGTGGAAGGAACAAGCTGGGACCTCTTTAACGAGGGCTCTGATCTCATGATCTAATCCCCTTCCAAAGAGCCCACCTCCAAACACCATTACATTGGTGATTAGGTTTCAGTGTAAGAATTTTCTGAGTACACATTTAGACCATGGCAATTGCAGGGAGTCTCTATAACATAGACAAAGGATTTCCAGAACTTTTTTTTTATTTGATCCTCAAAACAACCAAGTGAAGTAGATAAAGATGATGTTATTATCCCCTCTTGGACATAAAGAAACTGAGCCTTGCAAAGATTATGCAATTAATTAATTAACTTTACAAATTCTCATACATTTGGACTTAGAATTTAAGTCTTCTGATTCCTACCCTAAGTTTTTTCCTATGAACAGCTTTCGACAACACAAAGAGAAGGAAATTGGGAAGGAAAGACAGGTGAGGACAGGGTGAGGAAAGGGAGCCATTCGTGTCATTAATTCTGCATGATGAGGCAGGGATTATACTGGAATTTTCAGATATTCTTGTTTTTTTTAATAAGAATATCTTAAAATATCCTGCCAGGGGACCCCACAGTCATTTCCTGGTCAATTCAGGAAATTGGTATATGAAAATTCATAGATCATACCATATACCAATTCATATCAATTCATATACCATAAAACTGGGGTCCCCTGGCAGGTGCCATGCACATTTCTCTGACATGTGGCCCGCTTTACCCCTGTGCTCCAGGCATCCTTGGGGATACTATTGGTCCAAGAATACTCCATTCCTCAGCCCTTCAACTTCAGAGGTCAATTCAGGAAATTGGTATGAGATTCAATTCATATACCACACAATTCACCCATTTAAAATTTATAATTTTAGGGTTTCTGGTATATTCACAGATGTACATAACCATTACCTCAGTCAAATTTAGAACATTTTCTTTGATTCTAAAACCTTTTGTATGGTTTCTCCTCTCTACCTCCCCATTGCCCCAGCTCCCTTCACCACTATTGATTTTCAGTCTCAACAGATTTCCCTATTCTAGTAATTTCATAAGAACAACATAATATGTGGTTTCTTGTGACTGATTTCTTTCATTTGTATAATTTTTCAATATTCATTCATATTGTAGAATATATCAGAACTTCACTTCTTTTTGTGACTAATATTTTGTTGAATGGATAGATCAGATTTTATATCCTATTCTTCAGTTCATATATACTTTGGTTGTTTCCATCTATTGAGAATAATGCTGCTATTAATATTCATGTACAAGTTTGTGTGTAGATATATGTTTTCATTTTTCTTGGGTACATACTTAGAAATGGAATCCACTGGGTCATATGGTAACTCTATGTTTAATTATTTAAGGAACTGCCAGAAGTAGGTGCACCATTTTATATTCCTACCCGCAGCATATCAGGTTTCCAACTTCTCAACACGCTTACCAACACTTGTTATTATCTGACTTGTAATTCTAGCCATCTTAGTGGGTGTGAAGTGGCATTGCATTGTGATTTTGATCTGCATTTCTCTAATAATAAATGACATTAATCACTCTCTTACTTAGCTTTCCCAGGAGAAGAACATAGGTTTTCAGTGAGACAGAACTGGGTTAAGACCCTGGTTCTGCTATTTTCTTCCTATTAAGCAACTTCTAGTTAATTGTCTCACATCACTAAGCCTTACTTTTCTCATTTGTAAAATGAACATAAAAATACTTGCAGCATTATGGGTTGTATATCTTCAAGAAATTAGCATATGCAGAGCACTTTAGTACTTTGGAGAATAGTTGAGGCTTCATAAGCAGTGGTGTTATCATTTTATTATTCACTGCTGATAAGAAAGCAGAGGCTCAGAGAGGTTAAGAAACTTGCCCAAAGTCATATAATAAGGATGGAGTTGAGTCAGTGTTGTTACCCAGTTCCGTTTGCCTCCAAACTACAGGGTTCCTACAAAAGAACTCTACCATTGGGTGAGAATACCAGGTAAATATTGGAGGGCTACATTTTCCTATCCTTTGCTCATCTACAATAAGACCATGTTGAAGTTGAATAAATGGATCCACCAAAGTGATTTAAATCTAAAAATAAACAATGCTATGTATTATAATCAGTGGTACAGGGAAAAGAAAGTACAGCACTTCCTTTGGCACTAAACCTAAGATTTAGGTGCATTTTTATTTGTTCCCAATATAAAAATTATCAATTTCAAATGTCGATATTATATGAAAATCTTATTATAGAATAAAATAACAAACATATTGATTTTAATAAAAACATCATATTCTCGCCCTAAATTTATCTATGGAACAAATAAACATCTTGAAGTATTATTTTTTATTGTTTCTTGTTTGTTTTTTCAATTAGAATATGATTTAATTTTATGACAAAAATCATCCAGATGCTCAAATCACATACATTTATATGTCTACATAGAAACTTGCAAACTAAATTGTGTTACAGTAATAACCCCCAAATCTCTATGGCTAACAGCAGTAATGGAGCATTCCCGGCTTGCATTCGAATCCTAGAAGGTCAAGTTGGGTTCCGTGTTTTCTTTATTCCAATGTTTTCAACCTTTTTTCTCTCAGAGCACACTTTAACCTATAGTTAAACCTATAGTTAAACTTCCATGACACATTTAAATTACATTGATAAAAAACAAAAAAATAAGAAAAAAAGAGCAAGAAAAAGAATATACTTACTGTGCTTTGAACTTCTTTCAAAAATAATTTAAGTTAACGATCTTTAAAATTTTTCATAGCCCACCTAAGATCCTATCATGGCAAACCAGTTGAAAAGGACTACTCTAGAATGAAGGAACAACCTTCAGCTAGGGCATCATGGCAGAGGCACAAGAGAAATGTCAGATCAGATGAAAGTGCTTGAAGTTTTTACCTGGAATCAGTCGCATTGATTTGATCAAATCCAGAAATATGGCTACGCCTGATGTCAATGGGTCAGGAAGAATATTTGTCAGAGGGAGGGCCACCAGAGGGGCAATACATAATAATGGGAACCAAATAGTTTTGAATATATAGCACGGTCCATCAGAAATCTTTATCACAAGTTTTTCATTTCCCCCTGTAAGTAAAGCATGTCTTCCCTTTCCCATTGGGATGCCAGATTAAATGAGGATGTGCAATATAATTGAATTTCAGATAAACAATGGAGAATTTTTTAGGATATAGCCAAAGCATAATACAGTGGAATATACTTATCTTAAAAAAATTACTCATTGTTTATTTGAAACTCAATTTTAACTAGGCATCCTATGTTTTTATTTACTAAATCTGGCAACATTACTCAAGGTAAACAACGTAAAGATTCCATTCTGTTGCAGCATCAGTCTGGAATTCCATGAACTCATGGAAAGAATTCCAGCTACATCGGGTCCAGATGTGCATTCTCATAAGAATAAAGCCTAAGGAACAAAAAGACAAATTATCTGCCCTTTATGTGCCCAGCATATCGTGGTGAGGCAGCATAGCTAAAAGAAACACTCCCATTCAGAGAGTGGAAGACTGGGAAGCACACAAAAGTCACTCGCCCACAGCAGTTTTGGAAGTGCAGTGAGCAGAGGTTTCATGACCACCTGCTGTACGGATGGACGTGTTCTTGATTAGTTCTTGATTCTGGACACAGAACAGTAGCACCCAACCTATTGTTCTGCTGAGTTATTGGCTGTATACCCTGGGAGGACTTTCCTGGTCCATTATCCTCCTAAGGCATTTTTTGTTAAGGGCAAGTCCTGTTTGGGAGCTGGCCAGGCTTCTGTTTCTCTGCCCTCTTCCTACTGCAAGTTGAAAATTCAAAGGTCATTTCAAATCTCAGACAGTTATAATCTATTTTAGTAGAATCTGGAGACTCTTTTGGCAATATAACTCTCCCACATTCTTACCTATTTGATTTTAAACAGACTCACGTGGCATTGGCCACATCCATAATTCTTTCCTAGTTATGACTTTCCCTTTAGACTTAATTGCAGGTAACTTGAATTTGTCTGGCTTCAGTGGGAGAACTACACTTATAATCTCTTTTCCTGAAGACATTTTGTCCAACTTAAAATGCTTAATCGGTGCCACACTGATCAATCAATTCAGAGGTTTTAACAGAGGAACTATCCCTTCAATTGGTCCTTGCCACCAGGCTGAATTTTAATCAGACCTTCTCAGTTGTATCTTTTAATGTTTGAAAATCAGAATCAATTATATCCTCAAGTCCTCCGAGTCCTTAAATTTCTGGACTCTTTCTACTCTTTCTCTTTAATCTCTCCCAAATGGACAAGTCTTTTCTAAGCTTAACTATGCAGCCCATAGCAATTTAGGCACTCAAATAGCTCATTTAGTGTCCTCTCTGTCTTCCCAGAGATCACAGGTGACAGTTTTACCAAATGTATTGCCACTAGATAACATGGGTTGCCATTTTTCCAATTTTTCAATAACATATTTTTTGCTTCCTATCCCAAGCCCCAAAAGTAATGCCATATAATTTAGGTTTCCTGCCATGGCAGCATCTCAGTAAGTCCCAACTGCAGTATCCATCAGTTTTGCCTAAGTAATGCGAGAGTAAAACCAAACATATCTAAAATTTTTGTTAGATAAGAAAGTTTTATTCCTTGCTTATATCCATGTCCTTTATAGGCTGACTGTCATTCTGTAACATGTCCTTTTTATTCTAAGACTGATGTCAAAGAAGCAGATACTCCCTGGGACATGCCAGCTTAAAGCAGCAGAAAAGGAAAAAAAAAATAGATGTATATTCTTCTGCTTGGCAATGGAATAGGTACTTCTGGTCACATCTATTGACCATAGCAAGTCACATGGTCATGATGGACTTCAATGGGTAAAAAATAGACTCACAGGGAGGGGCTGTGAGGAGTAAAGGGTAGCAGATATTTTTAAGAGCATAATACAATCTACCCAATCAGGTGTTGGTAAATATTTAACAACTGCCTCTCTGGACAACAAAAGCCCTAATTTGTAGCATTTGCCAATTTCCATGGTGTAAATGCTATCACGCTGGCCACGTTCATACTACCAAGGTGATGTCACCAAATATGAAATTAGAAAGACAGACACAATCAGCTCTTGTGAGCCAGTATGAGCACCCTACACCACACCATTAAATCAGTCCCATTTTAAATCAAATATCTGCTAAACATAAATTGATTTATACGTAGTCCACACCTGCAGTACACCTGCAGTCTTCCTGTGGCTTATATGTTATGTGAAGGCAGGAGACTATTATGTGACTCAGCATAACCCTGCCTTAAGCTGAGGATTTGCAGTAGGGATGAGGAGAACTAGACAACTCGAAATTAAGTCTTCATAATATTTGCTATTTTGGCACTAATTGGAGAATTTAAATGAAGAGTAAGAATATGAAACTGAAATAAAAATAATCTTTTGCCTCTATAAATAAGATTCAGCCCCAGGCTCCTCTTCTGCAGAAATTCTTATTAAGGATTTGGCTCTCCTTCGAGAAAAATGAGGGAGAGATCACTCAAAACACTTTACTTTCAAATTATTCCTGAGAGGAGCTGCTTGAGTATATCTCTCTGTTAGTATATGTTTACAATTTTCCAATAAAAGTCTTGCTTAAAATGTCTCTGAGCTTGGAAGTAGCTCTTACATACCTAAGTCATTTTCTTTTTCAAATAATACTCTTTAAGTACAATGACATCATCAGTGTGGTGACACTAGGCAAGTTACTAACGTGCTCTGAATTTCTGTTTGCTCATCCATGGGATGGGATAATAACTCCTACCTTGCAAAACTATCCTGAATCTTAAATATCTGGCATACATAAAGCCCCTAGCAAAGACTTTGCATTTGAGGGTCACACAATAAATAATCATTAGCATTCACTTCTGAGGATACTGATTAGAATTATTATGATTATTGTTGAGGCATAAGACTAGAGCTTTTGAGTTACTATTTAAAATAGCAGACTTTATTTCATGGCCTCGGAGCATTTGGCAGGAGTAATTTGTATGTTGATTTTGAATGCATCTGACAGAAATGACTTTTGCAGCTCCCCAGAAGCCTGGATGTTATTGTGATTTAACAAAATTCACCTCTCTAGTTCTTAGCGCATAATGTCTACTGGCCTGGAGCTTGGCTTAAATTATCAGGCCAATAGAAAGACTGAGTCTTTTGCCTCTGGGCACAATTGTGGCCTGCTGCGGGTGGACAGTTGCATCTTATCCTCTAGGAAAACAGAAAGTTCACTCAGCCATGCTGAAGTTTATCATACCAATTCTGACATAAAACATCAGGAGGAAATCCCACCTCTTATTCTGGAGTAATTGGGAGGAACAGGACGGCCATCCAAACACAGAAGCCTGGCATGACTGCAGGCCTCATGAGGCCACAGGACAGACATCACTGAGAGACAGTGGCGATCACGCATAAAGAAGACTACCGTCTTCTAGGAACCAAAAGACCCTTTCATTCTTCCTGAGTTGCTACGTATAGTTAATATTATTATTTTAGATTTCACGTCTCTCCACTTAAAATGCAAGGTCGCCCTTAAAATCGCCATGCATAGAATGGGAAATTGTAGCTAAATCTACCTTTATTTGCAAAATATTCATTACAAAAGAGGTGGCCAACAGAGAATATTTTGTAAATATTGTATAGAACTCATTTGTAAATGTAGGTTCAGTTAGCTACAATTTCCCATTTTCCCTACGTATTAGGAGCGCATTTGGAACACCCTGCAGAATGAAGAGAAAGATGTTAGTGCTGATCATGATAATAGTTCAACTGGTGAAGGTTTCCTGGAACTCTGCATCCTATTATTCTATTGTGTGTGTGCAGGACTGTACATAGGTATGTGTGTTTTGGTTTTTCCTAGGTGGCCCTTTTTGTTGTTTTTAAGTAAGCATATCATCTTCTAGGACTGAGCATAACAGTTTTCCAGCAAGTGACACTCTTGCATGGGAAGGCCATCAGAGACTTGAAACCATGTAATACAGTTGACTCTTGAACAACACGGGAGGTAGAGACACCAACCTGAAGCAAGGTTAGTTTTTGACCCACCTAAAACTTAATTACTAATAATCTACTGTTGACAGAAGAAGCACTGATAATATAAACAGTTGATCAACATACACGTTTTTGTGTGTTATATGTATCATATATGTATCCTTATAATACAGCAAGCTAGAGAAAAGAAAATGTTAAGAAAATCACCAGGAAAATATGTTTACTATTCATTAAGTGCAAGTAGATCATTATAAAGATCTTCATCCTCCTGTCTTCACTCCGAGGAGGCTGAGGAGGAGGAAAGGGAGGGGTTGGTTTCATTGTCTCGGGGGTGGCGGAGGAAGAAGTAAATTCATATGTAAGTGGACCAATGAAGTTCAAAGCCATGTTGTTCAAAGATTACTAGAGACAGAGTGTTTTGGAATTAAGAATTTAACATTACTAATATGAGCAGCTCCATAAAAGTGCAGTATAAATATGGTCATATTATGCACTTTTCCAATTAATTTATTAAGTAAATCGTGTTGCTATAACAACAACAGTAAACACATTTTCAATTATCTCTTGCTCATATAACAATTCATATCAGATGTTTGTGGCTAAAGAGTGGCTTTCCTCTACAGAGATCTAATAGTGATTATACGCTCTTTCCTGGACAATGGAGCTATGATTCACTCTACTAAGGGTGGCTCTCTCCAGTGCTCCCAGAAGGCCCCTAAAGAAACCAACTTAACTTTCTGGCACCTCTTTCAATAGTGCTAGGAAGAAAATTACATAAAAGCCTTATAGTCATTGAAGCATCCTACTACACTGAATTATTTGAAATGGATGAATCAAATGACTTCTCTCGGTTTTAGCAGATGAGTGTCTAAGAAAGAGTGAATCCTCTTTATACCTCTCATACTTCATATTATATCAAAAAATGGCATAAATGAACTGAAAACAGCAGAAACACGTATTTTTAGAGGAATCTGTTAATAGCTTCTCTAAGATTTGTAGTTGGTGCTCAATACATTTGTTTAATACAGACTTTTGAATCATGCCTAAAACTTAACAGATGCTCAATTGTTACTTTTTTAGAATAAATAAATGAATGGTGGTGATACCAGTCTAATAAACACTTTGAAATTGGCACAAATCTTTAGATATAACTTTGTACATTAAAATTGAGTGTTTGAAATGACACTTCGTAGGTACTCTGTAAGTATTTATTTATTTGTATTGTCAAAGATAATTTAAATTTCCAAAGTAGACAGAGACCTGCCCTTTACACGTCACTCAGGACTGCTACCTGTGTTTATGGAGGTTGAGCACCGTAGAGCCCTAGAAGATGCCATTCACATGGCTCCCATACAAAAATACCTTTCCTTTCATTTGTGTAGCTCATAGTTTGCACACAGCTGCCTAATGTTAACACATCGGTTTTTACAGGGTATGAGGGTAGAGTAGCTGTTTTGCTTTTGGTCTGGCTAACCCATGTAGTGGGTTTTCGTTTCACTACCACCCCTTACATGTTTGTATTCTGGTAAAGATGTTGACCTTCCTTGATAGGAGAAAGTGCCCTTCAGTCAAGGGTGTGTGTATAATCCCAGTGGATTACTCCTGGGGCCTTTCAGTAATCCTGGAGCAAGAGTCCCTCAATATGAAAACTGAATGTTCTCTCTTCCTAATGAGGACCTTAAACACATACACATATCACATACACAAAATGGCCCTTAAAAAACCCAACTATTTGAGGATTGCCTCTTAAATACCAAGAGACACCTGAGTTGTCTGTAAACTAGCAACGCTGTTAACTCAAAAATGATCTCAGCTTTTAGCCTTCAAAAAAAGCCTTTGCTGAGGTATTCATATTCCAAATTTTAAACATCTTATACTTACATGCTCAACATTTATATTCTAAAACAAAATATAAGTTCCAGTACCTCTGGAATTTGGGGTGTGGGGAATTTAGGCTGGACAGGCTTAAAACGAGGCAAAAAGAATATTGGAAAGCTTCAGCAAGAGTCCAGAAGGGGAGAAATGAGGGCTCACACCAAGGTGGTGTCCAAAGGGGTGGAGAACAGGTTACCATTGCCACTGAGAGGATGATTTGAGGACTTAGAGACTGATAGCATGAAGATAAAGATAAACTGACAATGACTTTAGGGGCATCTGGTGGTGCCATTAGCATGACACCGAATAAGAGGGCAAGGTTTGGTAAAGATTTAGACACACGTGTAGAAAATTAAAGAGCTACCAAGAGAACAACAGTAGATACAAGAATACCACCAGGCTTTAGATTATCAGGCTGAATTAGACAAAGGAACAAATCATACCAATTCAGAGTAAGCAAACACTGTTTTATTTCAAGATTCGTCTTTGCAGATTTTGCCACTTTTCTGGGACAACATCACTGATATATCTTGGAGTTATTCATCTATTATCTTGTCCTTAACAATACCTGAAAATCTCTCATCCTAGATCCATAGGGGCAGCTGTAGAAAACATTATGACCTCTTCTTTGTGTGGCTGCCAAAGCTGCCTTTCACTGTATGAGTGCGACTGTGTAATTTCTGGTGCATTTAGGAGTAGTCTATGATTTACTGGGAACTCTTAACTTCCCAGGAAAGCCTTCATTTTGCAATATAAATATAAGCATGATAAAGTTTGCCCTAAAGAACTTTATAAAATAGGCAAGGAGCCCATTCAGTCACTCAATAGCTATTCATTGAGTGGTGTTGTGGTACTGAGCAAGAGACTGGACATGCAAAGTGGAATTAGATGTGGTTCTTGCCATTTGAGTTTTATAGTCTGAAGGGGAAGGCAAATAAATCAAGGCTGAAATGAACCTGTGATATAACTGAAATACGGAACCTTACGAACAGCCAACCCGCAGACTGATGTTAGAGAAGCTTTCCGTAGGTGACAGGTGCATAAATAGCAGAAATAGTCTACTAGGAGCAGTGACCAAAGCAAGGTTTATACCAAGTGCTCTAGAAAACAAACTGATTTACTCCAACTGAGTAGATCCAGCAAACCTTTTTAGAAGAGACTGTGTTTATGCTGAAAATTGGAAGGGTCAAGTGAATAATTCCCAGGAAGTGGGAAACCTCAGGGCTTTTGAGTAACTGTGTCATCAGTCCTTTAGCAAGACCAGGTATAGGTTTGGGGCTATAAGACTGGGAGACAAACACATACTTTTTGAAAAATTAACAGCAAATCTAAATAGTACTATGACATTCAATACATACTCAGAGGCAGCAAATGATTTAAGAGCTAAGTTAGAGGAAAGGGCTGGAAGCTGAAGTCTGAGGAATGATGAAGTCACCAGTGTTTCTGACTTGTAATGTAGCCCCCTGCACAGCCCTGAAGTTACAGGTGCCTTGGCAGGGAAGGCAGTCTTGTTGCTTTGTGGATGCTAGTTAAGTGTTGATTAACTGAGTTACTCTTTTCCTCAGGTAGAGATTGTAGAGGACCTAGAGCTCCTTTCCACTGTGTTTACACTTTAACCAAAACTTTACAAGAAATTTAGGGAATGGAGGAAAGCATCATTCTGTTGCTCTTTCAGGGGGGCAAACTCAGGAGCTGAATTTCTAAAAGTTGCGCCAAGACTGTTCAGCCCGTCTGTCCAAGAGTCTTAAACCTTCGCTAAGGGGACGAGGAACTGATCCACAGATCACAAGGGATTTGTGATGCCTTTGAGAGGGTTTTCCCGGAATGTTTTATTACCCCCTCCCTAAAGGAAGGCAATAGAGGACAATGATTACTGAACCTGAAGCCTGGGTCTCTGCCACTGTCTGACCTCGAACGAATCACTTAATTTTTTAACCTCTTTGAGTCATCCAGCGCCGTCCTTCTATTTGTAAAATGCAGAGGACGCCAGCTCCAAAATAATAACAAAATGCCCCTCGGTATTTACAGGGCGGCGGGTGCCGTCCGCATTCGGCGGAGCTGGCTGGTTAGAACCCGCCCGGGCCAGCTGAACAATGTCAACTGCAACAGCAACAAAAACAGCCGGCGTTGTGGCGGGGCCTGTAGTCCCAGCTACTTGGGAGGCTGAGGCAAGAGGATCGCTTAAGCCCGGGAGTTCGATGTTGCAGTGAACTGTGATGCCACGGCACCCTACCAAGGGTGACAGAGACTCTGTCTCAAAAAAAACCACAACAGGGTATTTATGATCTACCACGTGCCACATGAGGTTTTTTCCAAGTTTTCTTTTAATCCTTAAAACCATAGTAGTCGATTTTACTAACCAACCCTGTTTTACTAGAGACATTCAATTCAGTGTTTAAGTAACCGCCCGAAGTCACACAGCGAGATAGTGGCAGGGGGTCCGGTTTGACATCAGATAACCTCCGCTAAAATTTCCCTAACTAAACTACCCCAACCACTCCTCCGTAAACGCGCGTCCAATGTGCCCCTTTGAGACATGCTCAGTAGCTCAGGAAGAGTTTTCCCTCTGCCTCGGGAAATTTTTCACGCCGCTTTGGGAGCCTAGCCCGCTCCGCCCACAGCTTCTCCTCACGGGATTGGTCGAATTCAGGGAGGCGGGTAGGAGAGGGAAGAGAAATGAGAAAGAAGCCCAGACTACCTCCCACCCCGCTTTAAGTGCTCGAGGAGCGCGCGCTGCGAGTGTGCGTCCGTGCGTGCGTGAGAGTGAGCACGTGAGACCCCAGAACGTGCAGAGTGGGCAGGGACAGGAAATGGGAAGCGAAGGGCGGAGACTGCCGTTGCCATGGCAGTGACGTCAGGCGTCGGGGAGTGAACCCACCCCTTTCCCGCGCGCGCGCACGAGAACACACACATACACACACGCACACACACTCACAGAAACATGCACACGCGCGCGCACAGCCGCTCTCCCTCAGACACACTGGAGGGAAAGGTCAAACTAAAGGCGAGGGAGCGGAGAGACCGGAGGGAGCCGCGCCGCCGCCGCGCGCCATGACGGCCGCGGCCGAGGCTGCTTTCTCACCGCGGACGCCGCCGAGCCCCTGCTCTCACCGCGCCCCCGGCCCCCGCCCCCCTGCGCCCCTCACCCCGGCGCTCGCGCGTCCCCGCGCCCCCTCCCCCCGCCCCGCCGCTCCAGGCGCGCGTCGGGCCCGGGGCGCGCGCCGGCCGAGAGTGGGGCGCGGGACAGCGGGTGGGGGCCGCGGCGGGCGGGCGGCCTCCTCGCCCGACCCCCGAACCCCTCTCCCGGGCCTTGGGCGAGAGCCGGCCAGGTGAGTGCCGGGGGAAGGAGAGGGTGTCCTGAGAGGAGAGGACACCGGGAGCTCAGCCCTTCGCCTGACCCCCTTCCGGGGCGCTGACAGGCGCTCGGGACGCGGCCTCTGGGGGGCGTCGTGGGGTCAGCCGGGCTGGGGGCGCTGTTGTCGCGCCCCTGGCCCTCGGGTCGGGCTCCCGGGTCGGGGGGGGGCTCGGGACGGGCGGTGCGCGCTGCTGTGCGGCCCGAGTGCGGCCGCTGGAGCAAGTTGGCGGGGCGGCGCGGGCGTGGGGCGGGTGACGGGAGGCAGGTGGGCCCTCCTCGGGGCTGGCGAAGTGCAGGGACGGGGCAGGGGCCTGAGGACGGACGGAGTCGGGAAACGTTCGGCGGGCAGTTGCGAGAAACTCTGCCGTCAAGACCAGGCACCTTGCTTTTGCTGGGACCGGCGAAAGTGGCGGATTTCACGGGAAAACTCGGGTGAAGCCGGGCTGAACCGGACGGAAGGAAGAGGGGCCGGGAGGACCGGCCTGGATGGGGGCCAGAGAGGAGCGCGTCCGCCGGGGGAGCACCAGGTCATGGTGTGTGCAGGTTGCCATGCCGCTGCTTAATGTTTGTTGCTTATGGTTATTTTAGGACTAAATGATAAAAAAAAAAAAAAAGTTACTTGAGAGAGAGGGAATTGCCTGATTTGTCATGAGTTCTTCCCAGTGCATGCAGGGACTAGGTTAGTCTTGTACACACAAAACACACGAAACTGAACGTATGCCCAGTGGGACTTTAAAAATGATAAATACAAAATTCTAAAGCCCCGAAACAAGGAAATGTTTGTTTGACGAGTTTCAAGTGTCAGGCTTCGTGTTCCATGGGAGAAAAGAGGGGGACACCCAAGTACTTGATATGCCCAGGCAGTCATCTTTTTGTAATAAGCTTTGGAGCCCATCAAAGTGGAGTTGAGTTGTAACTGCCAGGGGTAAGTGATCGCATTGACCCGGTGCCACACATCAGTTTGCAGTGCGGAGTGTCCCTGAAAGTTACTGAGAAGACTGTCAGGAGCCCGGTACTGTGCTGATGGTTAATAACTAGTGATTTTGGTGATTTTTTTCCTTTTTAAGTTTCCGCTATCAGGGGGTATTCCTCTATGCTACCTGTTTACCAAATGTTAGAATGAATTATCTGCAGTTAAACTCGCTACTTTGAAATTGTCAAGTGCTAGCTCCAACATGTCTTTTCTTTTGATATTTGAAAGTTGTTGGAAAATATCAAATATAATGATTTCAAACTGATGGGGACTTTTTGAGCATAATTCTAGCAGGAAACGTACCAAGGGGGTAATGTGTTTTAAAATTTAAATCTCAACCAAGAAAACGTCCTGGTTTGTGAAAGGTGCAGGATCATGACAGCTCAGGAAATGGCAGAATGGTAAGGGATAAGAAAACACCATGTGAGTTTGGGTGGTATTGGCAGCCACAGCATACACAAACTTGCTCCTTACCTAAGCATTTCTCATGTGGATGCTTTTTTATGGTTGCTTTTGGATCTTTGATTATTTGTCATTTTCAAAAAACTCTTAACAGAGAATCCTCACTTTGAAATTGGCCAGGCAGGGTAGGAAAGATTTTCAGTACAAGATATAGGGGAAGATTAGTCAGTTTGGGATCTCCTTAATTCTGTACAGCTACTTTTGTACCTGTCTCTGTGTTCTGAGGTCCCTTTTATATGTTGCTTCTGTTGGTCATTGGTGACATATGCCCGTATACATTCCTATACTGGGGTACTTAATTGTTATAACCTAAAAACATTATTTCCTTTATCAATAATATACAAATAAAAGTTTGTTTTTCTTTCTTCTGTCTCTCTTTTTAAAGGGAACAATAGAATTGGACAAATTAACTCACTCGGGCTATCCCCCTCCTGTAGGTCTTGCTGACCTTGGTAGCTTCATGGAGGTCAAGTGTTCACAGAGATGAACTGTTCTTGACAGTTTACTGCATGTGGTAAACATATGTGGGAAAGTGATTTGAGATTATGATCATTGTCAAAAGTAAAATAATTCATTGACTTTTTACTGTAAATACATTTCTATTTTACATTTAAAAAATCAACTTATTTTTCAACTTTTCCAGTATTGCATATATATGCTATTACAGATGAATAGATTGTTTTTTGGGTGACATTTTTAGGGCTTTCTTGAGGGGAAACAGGGAGAATGGTAGTATTGTTTGGGTGAATGTTTTAGCTTATAAAGGCAGTTGTGTTCTACCTTAAGAAATTTGACATTTAAAAGTTTATGATTACAAAGCAAATGAATTTGTGCCTGGTTATATGAGAATTTTATATAAGGGATTCATTAAAACAGTGGTTCTCAACCTTCCTAATGCTGTGACCCTTTAATACAGTTCCTCATGTTGTGGTGACCGCTAACCATAAAATTATTTTCGTTTCATGAAGTAGCAACAAAAATAATTTTATGATTGGGGGTCACCACAGCGTAAGGAACTGTATTAAAGTGTTATGGCATTAGGAAGGTTGAGAACCACTGCTTTATATAGTACTTATCAAGTATGATTTGATCTATCAAAAATCAGCATACAACAACTTAGGAACAGATTTTTGGCGTTTGTAATGGTTATGAGTGTGTTCTTTGAATTATCTCTTTCCCAAAAGTGTTCGGGGACAAAGTTATATTCAGTGTTGTCCCACTTACATGCCACCTATTAATGGTTTAACTGAGTGGAAAAATTGTCATCTGATTTATGCTGCACCATTTAAGGAGTACATTGAAACCTAATTAAAATACTTTTCCATCACTGAGTAAAATGTTATGGTCAGGTTTGTCGGGAACCCCATGGAAGAGAGTTTAGTTACTGAGGTATCAAAAGCACTTTGTTGTCAGGTGCTTTCTCTAGGACAGTGGTCCTGCAACAGAGGGCAACAAGTAGTTGTACACAGTCTTCCTTCCGCAAAAATCAAAATAAATGGATTTGGTCTGAAGTCCTAAAGTACTAAAAATCATTACCTTGAAATTTTCTCTAGGTGCATATTATTCTTCAGAATTAAGGGCTTGATTTTTGTAAGCTGTAATTCTATTTGAGTCAATTATGAAAAATGCTATTTTGATAAAAGAACAAGTATGTACTCTTCCAAGAATTTTCCCCTCTTTGTATTAATACCTTTCAATTTGTTATTTATTTGGAATCGCAGGAGATAGTGAAGTACTTGTGGGAGTTTAATTCAGAAATCATTTTGCTTTGGTTATGTAGGAAGACAAAGGAATTTGAGCTAATACAGATAGAACTTGTGGGTTATGTCAAACTTTATGTGGGGATAGGAGGAAAGGGAGAAAGAGGCCACAGACTTACTAAGGATAATTAATCAAGTTTAGTTTATTTTATATTATTCATACCTGGATTGGGTAAGAGGGACACCATTGCCTTTCCTCAATTTTAGAGAAATCTTACTCTTAGAGAAATGATTTAAAGGATAAGAGCTAAGCATGTGGGCATGTAAGGGGTTCCGTGCTTGATAGTATTTTGTTTTTCCACATCAGACAGAAAGCAAGAGATTATTTTAACGCTGAATTTAGATTGAGAGCCCAACTTTGGGATGCGGGGCACAACTTCATTTTTCTTAGCATAATTAAATATAATAAAAATTGAAGAAATAGCTTGAAGGAAGCCATTGGTTTTTTAGTATGATCTCTTTGCACTTCACTTGAACATAGAGTAAAAATGAAGACTAAAGAAGACATATTGAAAAAGAAGTTTTCAATTTTTTTCTTAATCCCAGGGGGCTATCTTAAAAGAGTGCTAATTTCAGAGCATAGTGAGGTTTGAAAAGTACATTTTAGATTTATGAGTAATTCTAAAACATATGCAAAAAAGTAAATATACTGCTACATTTTTAAAAATATTTGTGCCAAGATATGTGAGAATAGAGGTAATAAGAAATTTTAATTGGAAGTTAAGGCTCATTTATGTTCTCAGTTTCTTTATTTAATTTAGTTTCACTTTTAATGTCACTTAATTTTTGTGTCCCATGTTGTTTTTTCAATAACATGCAGTCAGTAGTACAACGTATTTTATGTAAACTAGGGTTTCAAAACATTTGCTAGACTACCTAAGCACAAAATGTTATCTAATGCTAATATATATGTGTAAGTACACTACATGAGATTTTAAACAGTTTAGACCTTGTGATCTGCAGAAATGTGGGCAACAGTTTTTAAAAAGAAGGATGAGTTCAGCGTTTTAGTCTTAGGAGACTCTGTTAATTACATTTTCTTTCTCCTAAAGGGTTGCCTTTCACACTACATACTTATATTTTCTAGTCTCCACTCTTGCTAATACTAACACTTTGTTAACACTAGAAAAAAATTTTTTTTTGCCTTGTGGCCACAGTGTTTATTACAAAAATAGGATAAAAACTTCAAAAGCAAAATGATTTTCAAACATACATCAACAAAGTAATATGAAAACTAGCAATATCAATAATGTGAAAATGTAATAATTTGTAAGGATAAAGTATTTTTCTTTATTTGTCAGGCTTAAGTGTTATTTAAAGGTAAACAAATAAAAGTTTTTATTTCTGTTCATTTAATCCATGTTTTTAGAATTAAATTGTCAATATTGTAGCAATAAGAATGTCAACAAGTAAGATTTTCAAGAACCAACTGCAGGGTTTTGCATGGGAGGCCACCCATCATGTAACATGAAATGTGTGGGGCTCAGAACTAGTGTGAGTTAAATACAACTCACATGGCAATTAACAAGTTAATTTTTGAGTTATATATGCCATCAATAGAAAGTTTACTTGTTAAAACTACCCTTTTTATTTTTTCCTAGCTATTCTATATGGGAGATTGTTTGCATTTATAAGTTGTTCTAAATAGGTTATTGCAATTTTCAATAACTAGGGAAAAATATAACTTTATCTTAAGATAATTTATGAACAATTTTGTATTCCTGTGGGGACAGTTAAGCACAAAATGTATAATTTAATGTTAGCGTTTGTGGTAAGTTAGCTTTATTCGATACTTTGTTAAAGCAATGTAGTATGTGTACAGTTTGTTTAAAAAAATCTATTTGTGGAATTTTTTTTAGACTTAAAGAAGTTTTCTTAAAGTGAACAAGATGAAAATTTTACTGTGAAAACTTCTGATTGAGTACATAGTTAAGTGTTACATTGATATTGTTTTGATTATTTATATGTGAAGATTTTTAATATGTTTTTGTGGAACTGCTTTAAGTATGTATCTTTTTTTTATTTATAAACAGAAGCTTCTCTAAAAGAAAGTCATTTTGTTCTGAATGATTATATGGTAGTCTTTAGTCTTTTTATAGTTGAAGAAAGTGGAAATGAGTAATTTATTTGTTTGATTAAAATGATTAATTTAGTTGGAAAATACGATGAAATTTATTTTTACTTTATTATGTAGAGTTATCTTTACCCTAAACAAATTTATAGGGGAATCATTTGATTTTTTTTGCAAATATAGAGAATCTGGAGTGTGCCCAGAAGTGATCTACTGAAAGTTAAGTGTTAGGCTAAGTAAATATTACATGGAAATGGCATTTTTCTTATGACATTTATATTGTTTCTGTTAAAGACCATTTCTTAAGCATGCCTGTAAATAAATAGATAGGTGGATCAAATGATGTATTGAAAGGTTTAATTTATATCCTAGACTTCTCTTCCCTCTTTCTCCTTTTTATAATTTTCAACTTCAGCCTTAAGCCACACGCATGAGAAAACTTTTAATGCATGATAGGTTCAGGGTGGTGGCGGTTGTGAGCTAGTGTTGTATTTGATGGAGAAAGGAAATGACAACTATCTGAGATAGTTAAACATTATTTGGAACATTTGTCTTCCATCTACTACTTACAAGGTGAATGACACTTTTAAAATTCTTGAGACAAATTAAGTGATTACGTTCCCAAAAAATGTTAGTACTAGGAAGGAGGAGGGTAAAAGTAGAGAGGAAGATTATAGGGATTAGTTTAGATTATATAAAGTAAGGATAGTAGTTTAGTTGTAAAACATGTTAAATTATCTTTGTATATCTTGTTTTTTTGTTAGCCCTTCTCACTGTAGAGTCAAGAGTTGGAAATTACCAGGATAGTCATAGGTATGGCTTCACTCAGCTTTGCATGTTATTACTTCAAACATTTAGATGACATAAGGAAGATAAGAAGCATTTATGGTTTATAGTGATCACATTTATAGTTCCGTATTTTATAAGGTGGAAGAACAGATGCCACAGTTCTAAGTGAGGGAAAGATTTTTAGATACAGAATCATTGTTAAGAAAGATCAAGTTTATCAATCTTGGAAAAAAATTACATTATACCAGTTACAGTCTGTATCTTCAAGGACTACCAGGTTTGAATATTCTGTGGCCATAAATATACTAATATCTGTCCAACCATGAATCCTGACTTTTCGATTAGAAAACATGGTTATTTAAACTACAGTTTTAACTCAAGAGTGAAAAAGCTGATGACTAATCTTCATTTTCTTTTTTCTGTAGATATATTAATATGAATTTTTGTCATTAATTTTGAAGACATAGTGCTGGATTCTTAGTTGTATATATGACTAGTTCTGTAATTGATGAAAAACTGCTAAAATGAGTTCTTGCATCTGAGAGGTTAGAGTCATGTCAGAGAAGCATGAAGTCAGTAGAACATAATTTGTGTAGAGGTTTTAATTTTTCTTCCTAAAGCCGTGGTTTTGAAACTGTCCTGCAAGGTGTTCTGGAGGAAGTCAAACAGGTTCAAACCAGTTGCAACCAGTTTATTTTTACCTTGAATAATTTTAAGTATGGAAATTTGCATAGGATTTCACTTGAGAGAATTCTATTGTTTAAAATTATGATAAATACGATAACCACTATTGTTAGCGTGTTTGATCTTATTATTTTCCTGCTTAAATCTTAGCAATATTCTTATTTTTCTTTTATTACTGATAGGACTTTCCTTTATCTAGCTCCAGCTTCTCTTCATTGCTTAAGTCACTTTCTCTTCCTTTCCCTGTGAACCCTGTATTCTAGTCCTACTTAAATTGCTTGGTATTTGCTGAGAAGAAAAATGTTCTTCTAAAATCTCCATACCTTTGCACAGGGAACTACCACCATTTTCAGTTGAACTAGGCCTAATTCTGTTCCCTTGGAACCTTGGGTCTACAAAAGCACTTGCTACATTGCTCTTTGACTACGACTTCCCTTGAGAGTAGAGACCATCTTATTTATCTTGGTGTGTGTTCAGTACTCAAATGTTTATTGAATGACTGTATTTAGAATTTAAGAAGTAGTAAAATTAGTGCACACTTATGTGAATAGAACATCCCAGGATCTAGTCTGTGTAAAGGATTTTTAGTGACACTATTAGCCAGTATGCTGAATATATAAAAGGCAACCAGTTGGACTTAACCATGAACTATAAAAAAGTCAGAAAATATATTGTATGGAAAAATTATTAGATTAGGTACTAATGGCTTAAGTTATGTCTTGGATTTAGTCATTTAATCCTAAAAGTTGACTGTAAAAGCATTTTAATAATTCTACATAGTTTTGACTGCCTGTGAAAATATTTCTTCGTATGTGATTAAAAGTAATGGACTCAGGGCTTTAGGTATCAAAGTATGTAATATCACAGTGTATACCCATATAGGTCAGAGAATGTGCCCTGGGACTCTCCTGCCTGTCAATAGCTGTGTGATCTTGAACAAGTTACTTAGCCATTCTGCACCTCCTATTTCTCATCTGTAAAATGAAGATAACGATAGTGTTCTTTAAATAGCTGTGGTAAGCTTATACCTGAGTTAATTCATGTTAAACACTTAAAAGGATGCCTAACATACAGAAAACAACACATTAGCTGTAAACAATTTGAAGTGGCTTCTTAAACATTTATTATGTATCATTTTCGTCTTTTAAAGATAATTGCTTTCATACATGAGTATTTGATTTAAAAGAAAGTTATCATTTTTAGTTACTATGTTCATTAACTGGCAAGTGTTTCAGCACAGAGTATTGTCTCTTTATTGACTCTGCGTCCCATCCCCCAGTGGAGTACAGACTGTCCTGTTGGAAGGGTTGACATGGGCTATTTCTCCTGATTTCCAAGCTTAGCAATGGGTTCCAACTACTAAACTACATGTGCAGTTCTTTAGTAATGCCTACAACAGAGGAGGAAGAGAATAGTACAATAATCCAGTGACAAGTTCGTGAGCCTTAACCAGTACGAAGTCAGAGCTCAGGTTTCATATTGCTTAGTAGAAGGTAGGGGGACCCAGCTTTTTTTTCTATTTTACATTTTTCTTTCCTTTTTTTTCTTGGAAGATTTATTGGAAATATATTTTTAAAAACATGAATTTATATTTATTTCAGAAAGGCATGTACAAATTTACTTTTGTAAGTTAATGAACCTGTTTCTGAAGCTCATTTATTTGTATGTGTCTCTGCAATGAGAAGTAGGTAAGGCTTTAGTAATTATGTCAAGAACCAAATACATGAAATCATGTTAGATATACACATGTAGGATATAAAGAAAAATTTAAGGGAAGAAGAAATTATTCTTTCAAGGTATTTTATATTCATTTGTTATAACAATCTACAGTCTGTTCTTACACCTTAATTTGGATTTCTCATTCTCTCGCTGTCATGTAACAAAATATAATGAAACATTAGTTGGATTTTTTTTAATTTTTCATTAAAGGAAGAAATTTAACAAATTTTAGTGTTTATTTTTCTAGTTGTGAGCAGTTGAAAATGAGGGGCTGAGATGTAAAGGTAAATTGGGTATTTATATACAACTTGTACTGGAGAGTCCAGAGTATGCTGAAAATATATGGGAATTAGGACTCTGGGAAGAAGACTGGAAAAGTGCAGGATTTTGAATAGCATAAGGAAACAAGATGTTAGCAAAGGATCATTTTTAATTGCCAGGGTCATGCTGTGTTACATTCTGCCATAGGAAATTTGAATGCTTATACAAATTGATTGATATGCTAGCATTGTCGTATAACTAGACACTGGTTCCTAATATTAACAAGCTTTTTTCTCAGATGCCACTGTAGGAACTTTTAAAATTTATTCACTTCCTCTGAAAATGATGAGAGAACTTGGAAAAGAGCATACTAGGAAAAGCAAGTTCTACAATAAATACAATTTTGACCAAGCCTGTTTCCTCTGAAAAAATCCCCTTGGATGTGTGTTTATCTAGCCTTGAAATTGTATTTCCTTTCAACAGTATGCTTTTCCATGTTTGTTAGGTCAAACAACTTCTAGTTTTACTTCTTACCTTGGTTCTTGTTCCCTCTTGGGCATTTTCAAATGCCTCAAAAATGTTTGGTTACTTACAGGAGTGGGTTACATTTCTAGGACTTACACCCAACTTAGTGTCCTTAGTAGCATTTCTAACCATATTTTTATCTGACCTTTGTTTTAGGAGGGTTCTAATTGTTAGAAATGCTTCTCATTGAATTAAATCTATTTCCTCTCTAACTCTCATTTACTGGTCTTTGGCAGTCTGGGGCTGTATATGTGAAACTTATTCTTCTTGTATGCAATACCTCTTAAAGTGTTTGAAAATAACTGTTACATCCTACTTGAGACTTTTTTGCCAAACTAAGGGGGAAAAATCACTGATTTTCAAGCCACATGCACATGACATGATCTACAGACTTTTCCCCCATCCCTGTTGCTGAACTCATGACAAAGTCTGTTTGTCAGTATACCTCTTAAAATACAGTGGCCAGAACTGAACTGTTACTTCAGATGTGGTCTGACCATTGCTGAATACAATGAATCTATTATCTAGATACTGTATTTCTATTAATGCAGTCTGAAATTTGCATGACATTTTTGGCAGCCACATTACCCTTGGATCACATTGAGCTTATGATCAGCTAAAACCTTGTCTCTTTTTCATGTGAATTGCTTTAAGTCTAATCTTATTCTTTACTTGCCAGTTGATACTTTGAAAGTAAATAAAGGATATTATGCATTGTGCTACTATAAAAATTTAAATGAATTTATCTTTATCTAATTTCATCCTGTTTGACTACTGGAGATATCAACTAACATTTATATAAAATGGCACAATTTTCCTGGTGTTTCCACATCTGTTTTTATTTAATGTTTACAATAACCACCTAAGAATCGGAAACAACTTTTCACTAAGTCAGGAATTGACAGATGTTTGTTTCATTGCAGGCTTTTTGATTCTAGATCCCATGCTCATTTTGTCACTGTTCATTACTTCAGTGTGTATGCAGCATGTCCATGCCAATGAGGTAGGCACCGTGTGGTGCTGGTGTGTTAGAGGGCAAGGCAGAGTCCAGTCTCTATCCTTGTATTTATGGCCTTACTTATAAATAATTACTGCCACTTACTGAGCACTTTTTATGCAGAAGGCATTGTGATAGACTGTATTCAAAAATATATGTTGCCCCTCACTGTCAGCCTCCTTTCTGTGGTAGAATTATATTTCCTACTCTGTTGATGGTAGGTTTGACCATTTGGCTTTCCTTAACCAAGAAAATGTTAAAGGAAGTGACAAATTTCATGTTTGAGCAGACATTCTCCACCTTGTGATTCTGCCAGTGGCCCTTGTCCCTGTGTCATGGAACCAGCATGCTTTAGTTAGGCTTGGTTCCAGAATAATGGAACAGAGCTGAAGCCCACTCATGACGGACATGTAATATAAGTAAGAGATTAAATAAATACTTACATTGTAAGGCACGATGATTTTGGAGTCATTTGTTGCCATAGGAAAGTATAGCCCAGACAGTGATTACTGACATTATTTAAGGTGCTATGTGAAAATAAATGAGACTGAGGCATCATCCCCAAGGAGCTTACAGTCTTGGTGGGTAAATTAAATCCACAGATTATGGGAACTTGGGGAAGAGGACAATATATTATAAAGGGTCTCTGAAGTTGACGTTCTTCTCAGACCTTTGTCTCATCAGTATGAGTCAATGCTTTAAATGTTGGGTCTGTAATCCAGCTACTTACTGAAACAACCTCTTATCTAAAATTTAATAAACATGTTTTCTATGCCCTCATTCAAATCACCTTTTTAAAATGTTTATAAGGTTGGACTTCTATAGAATAGTTATTAGATGCTTCCTTCATAAACCTATTGATCAGCATTCAGTAGATATGTTGAGCATCAGCTCGGCTGACCTATCTCTCCAATGTTTATAGAAAGGTGTCATGAGGACCTAGATTCTATGTGTATTTTATTTGTGAGCATTTAACTCTCCCTTTGCCATGTCTGTGTGTTCCTCTCACTTTGCATGGGATTTTAGAGAGCAAGTCTATGTTGACATTCCTAAAGGAATTTCTTTCTTTGCCCTCAGAAGCTGAGGAATACATGGCTAGGGTTTAGGAAAGTTTTGACAAAACGTACATTGTTTTGGTCCCTAGCCTTTATCACATTATGGAAAGGAATCGTAAGTCCCCTGCTGTAGAGTGCAAGTGGAAGTAGGACAGGGATCTGGAGAGCACTAGTTTTTAAGGGGCAGATGAAATAAGAGCCCAGAGAGAAGGAAGAGAAACATAAAGGTTTGAGAACTGGAAGCACATTTAACGTCAGAGAAGCCAGTTCCTTATTAATCAGGGTATTTTTGTTTTCCTTATGATCGCTCAGAGATTGCCAAATTTCCAGACATGTAGTATCTTAGGATATTTTTCTTGTTCTATAAACATGAATTCCTTCTTTTGCTATCTCTTTTCTTCAAATTCTCTTTTTATCTTTGTTCCTTAATCCTTATTTATCTTTTCCAGACTAAAGATTATTCTTCTTTTCTAAAAAGACCGACTCTGGCTTGGCGCCTGTAGCTCATCAGTTAGGCACTGGCCACATACACCAAGGCAGGTTACTTCCAACCAGCCCGGGCCTGCTAAACAGCAATGACATCTGCAACAACAACAAAAAATAGCTGAGCATTGTGGCTGGCCCCTGTAGTCCCAGCTACTTAAGAGGCTGAGGTAAGAGAATTGCTTGCCTTAAGCCCAAGAGTTACAGGTTGCTGTGAGCTGTGACACCATGGCACTCTACCAATGGCAACATAGTGAGACTCTGTCTCTAAATAAAATAAATAAAAAGACTAATTCAAGGTGGAAATGAACAAATATGTTATCTGTTAACAATGTTGTCCCAGGTAAGTAAGCTGACGTTTTTCTTGCTGAGGATGCATTTAAGTCTTTTTATTTTCCTTAATACTTTTTAGCAAGTCTCTATTTTTTAAACAACTTTATTGACATGTAATTTTTATGCATTAGATTGCATATATTGAAACATTTGACAAGCTTTGTTGCATGTGTATACCAGTGAAACCATCACCACAGTCAAGATACTGAACGTATCACTCCAAAAATTGTTCTACTTCCCCTTGATAGTCCTCTGGGTTCCCCAACTGTTTGTTCTTCACTAACTTTACATTTGCTTGCATGTCTCAGAATACAGTGTGTACTTTTTTGGTCTGACTTGTTTAAACTAGCATGATTATTTTGAAATTCATCCATGTTATAACATGTATCAATAATTGTTTCTTTCTTTCTTTTTTTTTTTTTTTTTGAGAGTCTTACTATATTGCCCTTGGTAGTGTGTCATGGGGTCATAGCTCACAGCACCCTCAAACTCTTGGGCTCAAGCTATTCTCTTGCCTCAGCCTCCCAAGTAGCTGGGACTATAGGTGCCCACCACAACACCAGGCTGTTTTTATTGTTGTTGTTGCAGTTGTCATTGTTTAGCTGGGCCGGGCTGGGTTTCAACCTGCCAGCCTGGGTGTATGTGGCCAGCGCCCTACCCACTGAGCTATGGGTGCCGCCAATAGTTATTTCTTTTTATTGCAAAGTAGTAGTCCATTGTATGGATATACTACACAAACTGTCAACCCAAATGTTGATAGACAAGCATCTAAGAACATCTGTGTATATGTCTTTGTGTGGACATACACCTTTCATTTCATAGGAGTGGAATGGCTGAGTCATGAGGTAGGTTTGTGATGAACTTCTTCAAAAACTGCTATCATAAAATGGTTATACCACTTACCTTTCTTCCAGCATTATACTAACAGTCGATATGGTCAGTCATTTTATTTACTGTCATTCTAATCGGTGTGTAGTGGTGGTTTTATTTGCATTTCCTAATGACTGCTGATGCTTTACATCTGTGCATGTGCTCATTTGCTGTCCTTGTATCTTTTGTGAAGCATCTGTTCAAATCTTTTGCCCATTTTTAAAAATGTGGTTGGTGATTTTCTTAATATTGACCTTTGAGAGTTCTTTATATATTCTGGATAAAAATATTTTATTAGATTTTTGCAAATATTTTTCCCAGTCTGTGGTTGTCTCTTCATTCTGTTAGCTGTGTCTTTCAAAAAGTACAGTTTTTTTTTTTTATTTTGAGGTTTTTTTCTCTTGGCCTCAGCCTCCCAAGTAGCTGTCCCCTGCCACAATGCCTGGCTATTTTTTTGTTTTTTTTGTCATTGTTGTTTAGCAGGGTCTGGCCGGATTCGAACTTGTAAGCCCCATGTATGTGGCTGGCACCCTAACCAGTACAGTTTTTAGCAGGGCATGGTGGCTCACGCCTGTAATCCCAGCACTGTGGGAGGCTGAGGAGGGAGAATTGCTTGAGCTCTGGAGACTTGCCTGAGCAACAGTGAGACCCTGACTCCTAAAAAAATGAAAAAACACAGCCAGGTACTGCAGCAAGCGCCTGTAATCCCAGTGGCTTCCAAAGGCTGAGGCAGTGGGCTGCCCACAGCCCGAGTCTGAGGTTGCAGTTAGCTATTATTGTACCTGCAAGTGGAATTATAGAGAAACGCCAGCACGCTGACTTCGAATTAAGCAAGGGTCCTTTATTAGGCCCACCGGTCAAGAGTAGGCTCACGCCACAAAGTCTCTTGACCACCTTGAAGTGGGGGTGCAAGGTTTTTATACGGCATTTCAAGCGGGGGATGGGAAGCCCTCGCATAAGCAGACTTGGATGGAGTTAGAGCATCACACTGCGATGACATTTCACGGTGCTGGGGGGCATAAGATGGGACTCTGTCTCAACAACAACAAAAAAGCAAGGAAATAAAAGTACAGTTTTTAATTTTGATATCTAATTTATCAGTTTGTCCTTTTATCGGTGATTCTTTTGGTATTGAGTCTAAAAATTTCTTTTTGCCTAATTCACAGTCACAAAGTTTTCTCCTGTGTTTCTCCCAGAAGTTTCTGAGCAGACCTTTTGAGCAGGGTGGCATTTCAGTAGAAACTCCATGAAGATTTGAAGGAATTAGACCATGTGAAGATATGTCTAAAAATGTATCTGGTAGAGAGAAAAGAGATTGTAAGGCATTTAGAATGGGAAAAATTTGGCAAATCGAAAGAACTGAGTGAAGCCTAGAGTTGCCAGAGAGTAGTGGAGAGGCAGAGAGGCCAGTCTAGTGTAAGGCTATATAAGCCACAGTGAAGAGATGGGATTTCGTTTTATTTTAAATGCAGAGGGAAGCCATTGGAGGGCTTTGAGGACATGACATGAGCAGCAGATAGAACTGGTGCCAGGGATTTTTGGAAATGAGAATCTAGGTATGAGACACCAGCAAGCTATATACTTCAGTGCCTTGGATTTCTAGTTGGTCAAGAAACATTAGAGTAAATAACTTATCTTTCCTGATATAAAAATCCCAGCTAGACTCTAGCAAAGCCAAGTCTGAGTTATCTAAAGTATACTACTTTATATCTTTTAAATTTTACTAAGACTTATCACACACTTGTGTTTTCAAAAATAGTGCTTTGTGGATTTGTTTTCCTTTAAGAGTCTGTGTGGCAGTTGACCAGCATAGCAGTAAAGAGTTACAACTTTGGTTTCAGATATGTGCTTAATTATTGAGCATATACAGGCATTCAGCATATATTAATGGGTGTCTTTTACTAGAATATATTTCATTTTAGAATCATGGGATTATTGAGGTAAATGAACCTTAAGAATTAGTCTTAAGTTTTTCTTTTTATGGAAGAGAGAACTAGGATGCAGTGAGGTTAAGTGGCTCTCATCACATAAACATAAGGAAAATAAAAATAAACCTAGTTTTTATTATCTTCCTTGGTGTAGAATGAGAGACTCTTGAAGCAAAATGTGGAACGAGGGAAAAGGTCTTCACATCAGTTTGCTTTGTATCTGCTGCATTCTTTATTGCTCATTTATTTTCCACCTATGTTATTCACACCATTTAATAAGCATTCAGTGTCATGTATACTGTGTCGCTCTTCCTGTACTCTTTGTGTCTCGCCCATAGCCCATAGCACCATTCCAGGCTCTATACACCTGAGACGCAATAAAGTGACTTGAACAAAGAAGAGAACAGCGTAAAGGTAATACCTAAAATACTGGGTGTGTACCCTTGGACTAATGATTGGGATGTGTCATACAGTTCCTCCTTCAGTGTGGAAGCAGACAGGCAAATACATAGCCCATGCTATGCCAAGTTAAATGCTGAGATTAAGGTAGGTGGGAGTACATGATGGTGTGTTTGCTCCATTGCTCTTGGTTTAGAGTGCTAACCTCTATAGTCGGATTCCTCATTTCGGTGTAGTGTGTACTGCGTTGCCTTTCCTGTGTTTTTTTTGCCTCTCAGCCATAGCCCTGAATAGACAATAAGCTCATGTAAAAGCCATACATACATCAGGCATAGTGGATTAATCCATCTGTTCAGTAAGATCTATGTTGACAAACCCCCAGGATGACAGGCTGTCTTATTTTAAATAGAAGCCCAGTTAGACACTAATATAAGGATAGTTAAACTTGGCTTGGTGCCTGTAGCACAGTGATTACAGTGCCGGCCACATACTCTGAAGCTGGAGGGTTCGAACCCAGCCAGGGCCAGCTAAACAACAATGACAACTACAAAAAATAATAATAATAATAATAATAATAATAATAGTTAATCTTGTGTAGATATATTCCTTCTCTTAAATGATATAGATTTTATTCTTAAATTTTGAAAAATTATGAAAGGAAATTGAGAAACAACCATTTTTTTGTTTATTAATTTTGGCTTGTTTTTCTTGTACTGTTTTCTGTTTGGGGGGTGTGGCCGTTCCTAAGAGCACTAGCATATGAAGTTCATTGTTGATGTTATAGCATGTTCTGAATCTTAAAATCAGGTACCAAAATGCATCCAGAGAACAAGTAGATAAAGTAACACTGCTATAATCAGGATGAAGCAGTCGTTTTCTTTTAAGTCTTTCTCTTTCAAGAGCTGATAATTTTCTATAAAACTCAAACATTATTATCCCTCGGGTAGGTGTATTTTATTCTGCTCTTGATTCTGTGTTGAGAAGTTTGATTAAAAAGGAAAGATAGTAACTTTTTGTCTTCTACACAGGGAATGTTCATATTAGTATTTTTGAAGACTCATTGCCATATTAAATGTAAAATTTAATTGTGTGAACGGTTCTTTGCAATAATTAATCATCCTTCTCAGTTTACAGCACTGGCAAGAGCTCAGGTTTTGGAGCCAGTCAGCCAGGTACTGTGTGACTCTGCACACTGCCTTCTACCTCATGTTCCTCATTTACAGAAAGAGGATAATACTGGTACCTGCCTGATAGTGTTCTTGTGTGGAGTGAGTTAATATATATATATATAAAGCACTTAGAACATTGCCTCAGGCATAGTAAGCACTATTTACTGTTGCGTATCTATAGTATATTTTAAGTGAAGTGACATTAGTGAAGTTTTCATAGAGAATTTGACATTTGACATCCTGTTTATCCTTATCCTTGAAGGATAAAAGTAGAACATAAAGACTTAAAAATATTAAAAGCTATGTGAACAAAGTTGTTAAGAATTAAAGAATATTTCCTCTTTTTTTCTCGTTCCATTTATTTCATACTTGCCCTATGCCTGCCACTGAGCTCACTGTTTGAGAACCATTACATTATCTTACTAAATTCTCACAATAACTCTACAAGATAGGTATTTTAAATTGTCATTTTACAGATAGGAAAGTAGCCACAGGGTAATAAAGTCACTTTTTCAAAATCAAGAAGTTAAATGTTTGGCCTCATTCTGTCAGACTAAAGCCCAGGTTCTAAATTTCTGTCTGCCTTGTGGGAGGAGACTATCAAAAGAACATTCTGAAAAATCTTTAAAGGGATGAATGCTCTAGGGTTGGAGTTCAGAACATTAATAGAATTATAATATTAAGAATGCATGTGATTGCTTGTTTCTGTGAGACTGGATACTGTGTTTACTAGTAGTTTCAAAAAATTGGAGAGAAATGTGCATGCCTGGTTTTACTGACCGCCTCGTTTCCTGTGATTCTCTCAGTATACAAGTACCTAGTTTTTCATAACTGAGAATGGTAGTATTGTGGTTATTGAAAATTCTATTACTTCTTACTAGAAATTATACAAATTGTCCCAGTACTATTGTGGTCAATACTTCAGATTCAAAGTTTCCACATACTTTAGTTGCTTGGAATTGCTGTATAAGTACCATTTTCAGTTCGCTGCATCAGAGATGTAGAGTTCTACTTCCTATCGTTAGCCTTTATGAATTCATGTTAGTAAGGTTTGTTTGGAATAAGGGTAATTGTATTTCTTTTCTTTTTTTTTTTTTTTTTTTTTAATTGTTGGGGATTAATTGAGGGTATAAGAAACCAGGTTATACTGATTGCATTTGTTAGGTAAAGTTCTCTTAAAATCGTATTTTGCCCCCAAAAGGTGTGGCACACACCAAGACCCCACCCCTCTCTCTCCTTCCCTCTCTCTGTTACAAATATTCCTTCTATCCTCTAACAACTTGTCATGCCTTCTCTTGAAAGTTTTAGGGAATTAATAATTCCATACTCGTTTTTTCTCTGTTCACATATCTCCCTGCCCTTATTGAGAGTTTAATGTTAAGGCTGGATGCAGTTGCTCACACCTGGAATCCCAGCACTTTGGGATCTGATGTGCAAGGAGCTCCAGAGGCCCAGAGTTTGAGACCAGACTTTGATTTAAAATTTTTTTGTCCCTGTGTACTACTTCCTTCCATTAATTATCTGACAGTAATTTTTCACCCTTTACTATTTAAAACTCCCTTTTTCAGCAGATGTAGCCAATGACTCAGGTGCTATTCTTGTTTCAGGCTCTGTAAAACTAGAATCATCAGATTTAAATGAACTAGAATCTAGATAACTAAGATCTTTCTCTAGAATTTATATATTTCCCTCTGCTTCTAAAAGGGAAGAGTATTATATAACAACATATAGATGTTATAGAGATTTAGCCATAAATTAAAAAAATCAAAACCCAAAACATTCATGATTTGTCAGTGACCACTTAATACCTATTGTAAAAAATGATAAAAGATTTTTACTTTTAAGTAAATCTCATCTCTATCTTTTCTTATTATCTACCATCATCATGAGGCAGGCCTTTATGATCTAAACTGTTCCAACGGCATGATAGCCAGTAGCTTATCTGTATCATCCACCCCTTTTCAGGCTGTCATATATAACTGTGGTCCCCAGCCTCTGGGCCATGGACAGATATTAGTCTGTGGATGGTTGGGAGCCAGGCGGCACAGCAGGAGGTGAGTGGTAGGCAAGTGAACAAAGCTTCATCTGTATTTATAGCCTCTCCCCATACCTTGCATCATCCCCTGAGCTTCGGCTTCTGTCATATCAACAGCAGCATTAGATTCTCTAAGAGTGTGGACCCTACTGTAAACTGTACATGCAGGGGATCTAGGTTGCAAGATACCTATGAGAATCTAAAGCCTAATGGCCTCTAATGGAGTTGAGGTGGTGATGCCAGTGCTGGGGAGCAGCTGCAAATACAGATTATCATTAGCAGAAGTCTGCACAGGGACCATAATAAATTAATTGCTTGCAGACTCATACCAAAACCCCCCACCCATGGTCTGTGGAATATTGTCTTCCATGTTACTGGCCCCTGGTGCCAAAACATTTGGGGACCACTGATTATAGTGGCGCATGTACATAGTGCTATTCTTCAGGATTCTGAGAAACTTAAAAGTTTTACTATAACTTAATAGTATGTATGAATCATGGAAGGTACTCTGAAATCTGTACTGGTTATGCTTTTGTTTGGGGTGCACTTTGTAGTGTTTATTTAAGTCTGCTAATTAGAGTTTGGAATCTCTGCATGCCCAGTTTCCTAAAGGGAGGAAGAGACTCTGCTTTTCAGGAGACAGACCCACTTGGCTTGTGGTGATTTAAATGGTCTTAATACTCAGAGTTGGCAGCTCGGCGCCTGTGGCTCAATGGGCTGAGGCACCAGCCACGTACACCTGAGCTGGCGGGTTCGAATCCAGCCCGGGCCGGCAAACAACAATGACAGCTGCAACCAAACAATGACCGGGCATTGTGGTGGGCGTCTGTTGTCCCAGCTACTTGGGAGGCAGAGGCAAGAGACTCGCTTGAGCCCAGGAGTTGGAGATTGCTGTGAGCTGTGGCACTCTATCCAGGGTGACAACTGGAGGCTCTGTCGCAAAAAAAAAAAATACTCAGAGTTGGCTCTGTTGTTGTTAGTGATTAATTTCACCAGATTTGTGACCTGTTCATAATTTCAATGGGCACTATATCAAAAATTTAAAAAGATGCTGGCTACCATTCACCTCATTGTCAATTTCAATTGTGGTCAGTGAATTTTAGGAAAAAAGAATTTGAATGCCTGTGGTTAATAAAAAGTATTTGATACTGGTACTTTTGCCTAAAGCACTCCCCTACCTACTTCCCATCTGGGTTTGAAGCATTCCTATGCAGACCGTTTGGGGTAAATACCTAACAAATCAAGCACCCATATTATAGGATGGTGTATTGTCTTTGTTCAGAATAGTGATGGAGAAAATGTATAATCACTGAAATGATAAACTGAATTATTTATTAATGCATCGTGGGGTTTTAATACTAACTTTTCCCCCCACCCCAAATACAACATGCATTCAGTCTATAATACCACCACTCCAGGCAGTACCTGTAGCTCAGGGTGTAGGGTGCCAGCCCCATATACCCCAGGCGATGGTTGGTTCAAATCTGGCCCTGGCCAAACTACAACAAAATATAGCTGGGCGTTGTGGCGGGTGCCAGTGGCCCCAGCTACTTGGGAGCCTGAGGCAAGAGAATCACCTAAGCCCGCGAGCTGGAGGTTGCTGTGAGCTGTGACGCCACGGCACTCTACCCAGGGCGACAAAGTGAGACTCTGTCTCTTAAAAAAAAAAAAAAAAAAAGAAGAAGAAGATAAAATATCACTGCTCCATTTTTTTAGTGAAGAATTTTTCAGCTTTGATTTACAATCACAGTAAGGGAGACCACTGCGTCCTTGTTTGTCCAGGGCTGTCCTGGTTTCAAAACTCAAAATCCCTTTTCCAGGGAACCCTCTCAGTCCTGGATTGAGATTGTTCTCCATGAAATACTTTCTTTCTTCTTTTTTTTTGTTTTGTTTAAATGTTGTAAATAACTTTACTCATTGTATAAATAATGCAGGCAATAATGATGAAAGTGCTCAGTCCTGGACTGAGCAATCCCTTGTTTCCTGAGCAAGGGACTTTGAGATTTGAGACAGAATGTATTTTGGAGTATTTGTTTCTGGTTTTTATTTTCTTATAATTTGTAATGTAGGTGTTTTCTCCTCTATTAATAGTCTTTCAGTTTCTTGCTTTCTGGCAAATTCTTCCCTATCACCACCTTGTCTATTCCTTGAAACTGCAATCCCAGCTGCCTTGTCTTACTTCATAGTTCCAAGTCAAATTATGGCATCCTGTTTCTGAGAGATTCCCCAAGCACTACTGAATTTCAACAAATTAAAAGATTCCTTTTAATGGATGCAAAATCTAGGGCAATTCAGAATTTTACCTGATTGGGTTTTTTTTTTTCTCCAGTATGTTTATCTTACTAAGTTAAAAAATGTTTTTTCCTGTTAACTATTTTCTAGTAAAATTTCCTGAATGGAATAAAACTCTCTTAAACAATACCGTTGGGGGATAATGTCTTGTATTGATTCTGTCTAACTTGTTTTCAACATTGTACTTGACAGATCTGTGGTAGGACAAAATCGGTAGCATTGTAGCAAATGTGACATTTCATACATTACATATGAATATTCATAAACCTTGTTTGATAGATTGATAAACGATGCAGTCTCTGCATAGTAGCAGTTTTCCCACCAGCAGTTCAATAATAATCTTTTGTCTGAAAAGCAGATTGTATGTATACATGTGTGTTTTGCCAATGGTTACAAAAATGTGTTAACAGAAAAGTAAACTACTAATGCTAATAGTATGAAGAGTAACACTGAAATATGTTGTTGATAAAGATAACAATCATAAAGCATGATTAAAATGGTAAATCCTTAGCTTTAGCTACACCCTGATAACGATCTTCTTACTATCTGATTATGAATAAGAAAATAAAATTAAAGAACATTATGAGATATAGATTTTGTATTATAATGAAAGATCATGTCTACAAGATATTTTGTAATAATAGAAGATATTTTATAATAGATTTTCTTATGATATACACTTAATTATTCAACTTCTGTACATTTAGTATTCACATGTCTTCGAGAATATATTATACAAAGGTATAGCATTTGACAAAATTCCATCATAACTCTGAAGAAAAGATTCAATGTATTATGTGTGTATGAGTTAAATGTAGTGGGGCTGGTAAAAATATCTTTTGATCAATCTTTAAAAATTAAAACTGAGAACAGAAAGAGAAATTTAAAAAAAGTTATCACGAATGGTTCATTGCAGCATGTTTGTTCATCAAGTATTGTGTGCCGACTTAGGCATGAAATAACTTTTTTTTTCCTAATTTAAATCTGAAAAATTTCAGTTGTAGACTAGCTCGAATAGTTGTTACTGCAAATAGTCATTGTTTTTTTCCCTAGTATTTGTCTTTAAAAATAGTGAGGGTCATCTTGTATCCATAGAGACTACATGCATATCCTCATTATTTACAGCATTATTTATATAATGAGTAGAGTTATTTACAACACTTAAATAAAATAAAAATGTTTCAGAAAACAACTTTTAAATGTTACAGGATAAGTATCAGTGACTGAATTTCTTTACTCCATAATTTCTAAGAAATCTCAGAATTAAAAAATTAGTATTTCAAAATTGTATATGTTGATTTTTTTCAGTAATTAACCTGTAGGTTGTGTGTGTACACATAACACATACTTGTGTATGTATGTATGTTCATTTCTTAGAAATCACTGTGTCTTTGTGGACATTAATAGTTTTTTAAGGAAGTTATTTTTACATGTTTAAAGCAAATCTCAATTTTGATGGAATACAATTTGCTACATTTCATTTAGGCTTCTTTTGGAAAAGTGATGTGGAAAACACAAAGGTTTTAGTGTATTTCTTTATAAACAAAGCCAACATCATGAGTTTGTCTCTTTCATTATTCTCTTTGCTTATTTCCATAAATTGTGCCTTTTTAACCTAAGTCATCAACTGAGGATAAGAGAAGAAAATATTTGGCTCCTCCCCAAAATAGGTCCACTGCCAGGAAAACCCACTGTATTATAACCTAAATTAGGACACTTTTGTTAAAAAAATAATAATAATAAAATAAGGCAACAGACAAACACTGGGACTGTTTTGGTTTTGGGCAAACTAAGATATATGGTCACTCATCCTTAGGCTTATCATTCTAGTGTGTTATTTACCATTAATTTTGAAACTCTTTAGATTAAGGAAGAGAAAAACTTATTTTGCATATGTTAGAAAAATGTATCCTCATGTAGGTTAACAGTGTAATATCGTTAAAATTGGATACTTACCAAGATATATTTGTATTGCCTATTTTCTTCTTAAATTATTTAGGAGATGCTGCAGTAGGTGAATTACATACTCTTTTTGTTAATTAGTAGCATTAATTTGGTCATTTTTGTTCTAAGATAAAAGCTGTTGTTCAACACTTGAAATTCTATAAATAAATAGCTAAAGATGGTGACTGGCAAAATTTTATCTGTTCCTTCTGTTAATTTGTTGCTCAGAAAGTCTGTTGTTGTAAACATCCCCGACTGGAAGCTGTAAGACACAACTAAGCTTTCAGTCAGATGTTTGCTGCTACCGGCTATTCACAGACATCCTTTTGGTATGACTCTGTACAAGGACTGGAGTAGAGGAGGCTATAAAATGTGTGGGAAAACATCAGAGATCTTGAGATTCCGTCATGGACTGCTCTGGCAGTGAATGTATTCTGACAGTTTAATGCAGGATGCTGTCCTAGTAACAGGATATGCCATCTGACCTTCCCAGACTTAACTGCTGCTACTGGACCTTACAGAATTTAGTTTAAAAAAAATTGTTTTCCCTACCATGGGTCCCTGTCTCTTTTTACCCTATCAGTGAACTTTTATTCTTTATAACCTTTCTAAATCAACTTGAGTTTAACTTCCCGACAATTTAAGAGACTGCTTTTCTCTTTCATTAATTTTGTAAAATTTCTGGAGAATAAATTTTCCCCACTACCCAGCAACATGCAACATAGAAATTTAAGTTTTCTCTGTAGTTAGGAGATGTATGTAAACTTTTTCTTCCTCCTCTTACCTACCACCCCACTTCCTGCTCTCCTCACCCTTAATGATGTCACAGGTCCTACTCAGAACTCTGCTCTCTAGAAAACACTGCAAGACTTCAAACCACTAACCCTATTTACAACATTTACTAATGCTTACATGTGTCTTTGTATATAAAATATATTTTCCTGAATTTTTAGGTTGATGGTTGGCTTATCTCTCATTAAACTAGAGCTGCCTTGTGAGCACATGTACTGAATTATTTGTTTCCCCACAGAGCTGAATAATGTAGGGTTTTTTTTCACAGTTGATATTCAGTGTGGGCTAATTGATAATTATTGTTTTATAATAGCTATTTTTCTAACATTTAAAAACTTGTTTAAAAATAAAGCATTGGTATTTTTATCATTTTTTATTAAGCTGCTAAACATCATACCATGTAAGGTTCCGTAATTTAATTAAACCAAAAGATAAAGTTCTTGCTAATTTAATTTTATCTGCTTATCTTCCTCAAGTAGATTTCAAGCTTTTGGAGGACAAAGACATTATATCTTTATAACTCCTTATATTTCTGTCATACACATCATACAAAGCACCTTACATGTACAGTACCCTATTTTATTGCAGCTATTATTTCCTTTTATCAAGATGAGTACATGATAGTTTAGTTATTCCATATGTATTTGCACTATGGCATTGTTTTTTAAATGCTCTTTTGTTAAAGTGGTAGTTTGCAAAACTTATTTGAGGGAGGAAGAAAATTGCTTTAGACACAGTGATTTTGAACTCCTAAGTATAATTTTCACGTTTGGTGATTTGCATGCACCAAGCATCCCTTCCTGTGAACTCTTCATAAAGCAGAGTGTGTATGCTGTGGCACTTTGTTTAAGTACATTAGAACCTAAGATTCAAATAGTGGCAAATAGATAGAGCCATTGCCAAAAGCCATCCTGTCAAAGGTAGGATGTAATGTGTTCTTGGGTCACAGGATTATTTTGTTTGACCAGTTGATGTTGTTTATTTACTATGAAAAATTTTGATATATAGCTTTAAAATTCAGTAAGATAGAGATTGGTTTAATAATTTGCACAGCTGAGTTTGAAAGGCTTTTCAAAATAATAGACCAAATAAGCTAAAAAGAGAAGTATTCAGCATCAAGCTGTTATACTCTGCCCAGCTAGTCCAGTTTTCCCTAGATGCTGGAGGATTAATGATATAATCTGTGTTATGTAACATTCGTTCTATATTATTCTGCTCTAATGAGGTAAATCAAAGCCATGTCAGCTTTAATTCTGGATGTCCTTATTTCAGTGTAGTACTTAGGTACAGCCTTTTTAAGTCATTTTGCAGATGACTTCTTTATGTTTTTTATGTTGAAGAACCACAAACTTCACATTGGCCTGCAAGGTTAGCAATGACCATGTAGAGCAAATGCCTTAAAATGTTAGAGCAAGAGTATTGCCAGTAAACCTGTAACAACTTGTTTCCCCAGCCTTTGACTTAGTATTTAGGATAAAGTCTGTGGTCTTTATTGATAATGATTAGAAAGCTCAGAAATTCTTTACTATTTAGGAAAATTTTTTGATCCAATTAATATTAAAAGTAAAACATTTTTAGTTAATGAACACATTTCTGCAAATGACTATTTTTTTCCTTGGTATATGCGTTGAGATCACTTAAGGGTTGCTTTTTTAAGAAACAACTACAAAATTGGGTCTTCAAGTTTACTGCAAATTAGATTTTTTTTTTTTACAAATAATTCTTGGTTAGAAATGGTGATAGAAATGCATTGTTTGGTCTCAGTGCCTCAGTTCTTTCGACATGGAGTCAGAGATTTAAGATCAGAAGCAGACCATGAGCCTGTAAATCTTCCCCATGCGGCTTGTTCTAACTCTGATTTCCTTCTCCTCCTCTTATAACTTTTATCATTAGCTAAATGTTATTTGCTCTGTGTACTCAGGAAATACTTCTTAAAATTTGAATATCAGTGTGAGCTTAGGTGCTTTTTAAATTATACTGTTTTAGATAGTCTCTGCCATTGTTAACCCAGCCTGGTTAATCATGGGTCATACTATGTGTTTTGACTTTGCCCTTTTCTTATTTGTAGCAATCTAATAATGTGACATTCACTGCCATCTTTGCTTTTGCTTTACAACATATTCAATGAAACAGCCTACTGGTTTTCATTATTAGCTTGCATCAGAATTACTTGGATAGCTTATCAATTAAAACACAGATTACTGGGCCTTGCAAGAAGAGTTTCTGATTCAGTAGTTGTGGGGTAGGGCTTAAGAGCCTGTGCTGTTTTACCTGAAGTTCCCCAGGACGTGCTGATGGTAATGCTTTGGACCTAAGCTTTCAGAGACATGGAGCTCATCTTGCATTCTTTACCTATAAGGTATTTTGCCCAATTAGTGAACAACATAAAACAAAATTCCCAACCTAAAATTTGTCATAGTCCAGAATTTTGACTATAAAAAGGTTTATTGGAAACTTATCCATTTTTCTGCCATACAAAAAGAATATTAATTGTCTAGTGGCAAGGACATAATTTTAATACATTGCAAAGAAAAGTAGAAGGAAAATTATTATTGCTTAGTTAAACTGGAAAACCATATTCTTATAGAGAAAATAAAGGTATGTCTGTACTTAATTCTTGAGAACTGATACTTGAAGGGGACAAGAGAGACACTTAGAAGGTTCTTGAAGGTCCTGGGATGCCTATGAAATGCCAAACATGTTTGGAGTTTTCTGGCAGTGGTTATCATATTTAACTTCAAAATTTGAGAATTTCCTCTTCTTTGAAGCAAATGTATTGGTAAGGGCCAATTTAACTGCTTTGTAAAGGTATTTGTATAACTTTTTTTTTTCTTTCAGTTTTTGGCCCGGGCCAGACCCACCACCTCCAGTATATGGGGCTGGTGCCCTACTCCTGTGAGCCACAGGTGCTGCCTGTGTAACATTTTTTTTTTTTAATTAGAAGGAGTGCAAAAAGAGGGAGAGAAATTTCTTTGAGGCGTCTTACTAACACTCAAAACAGGAGATGGTGGAAAGTAATTTAAGTGTGGAAAAGATGTGCCTGAGATGAAATTATCTGAATTCTGAGTGTGTGTGTGTGTGTGGGGGGGGACGAGAAGCAGGAAAAGGGTTAAGGGGGAACAGAAGTGACTGAACTTCTCACAGGTGTTTTTAACTTCGTCTTTTACCCAAAACAGAAATCTTAATGGAAAAAATGGGTGGATCATACTGGCCATCAGATGGTTTCCTATAAATGCAAGTTCAATCCTTTGGAGAGGAAGGATATAGAAAGATGAAAGGCTGTAAAATAATCTGCATTTACATAAAGAATGTTATAGGATGCCATAAATTCCTTTGGTGACAAGAATATCCCCTCTGCCTTTTCCTTGGATTTTACATTTTGTTTCAAGTTATCTTTTCAGTTGACTCTTGCTTCATTTATGTGGATCACAGTGCCTATTCCATTTTTATGCAAAGTTGTCCTTTTAGAAGAAAATTAATCAAATGAACATTAATATAAATTGAGTCTCAGGTAAAGGACCAATATAAACATAGTAAAGAGTTTCATAAGTTATGCTTTAAACCGGGCTTCAGTTCATGTAAACATCCTACACTCAGCTGTAATATGTGGATTGGCTGGGAGGTGGATGTTTACCTCAGCTGACTTGGAATAACACCCAATTAACATCTTGATAAAAGATATGGTAGGACTAGAGTACAGAGGTTTGATTTTTTGAAAAAATATAATTACTCTAAATTACTATTATATCTTTTTAATATTGTTATAGTTCTAACATGACATGAAGCTCTGAAGATTGGAACAAAAGAATATCCTTAATTGGTAGCTGAGATCAGATTGTAAGCATTGCAGTGTGTACTTCCGCAAGCATGGACTTTGACATCAGACATTTGTTGCCATCCAGACTCCACCAGTGAACTTGGAACAGGATTGAGAGGAGGGAAAAGCACTGTTTCGTACCTCAGTGGTTTTTCTCATCTGCAAAATAAGTATCGGTGTTGTATGAATTGACTTACATGATGAACATGAAATGGTTCCTTAGTAAGGTATGTATTCTATTAAATAATAAATGCTAGCTCTTATTAATGCTAGCTACATTTCAGGTGTTCAGTAAATCGTTACTGTAATAGTTAAAGTAGGCTTTACATTTATGTTAGCAATAAAGATGATGCTAACTTCTTGGAAATGGTTTAAATCTTTGATACCATTGTCATTTTAGTGGTAAATAGTTTTGAAGCCCTGCTCCTGATGCTGATAAATCTGAATCTGCCACTTGCTTGATTTGTTCCTTTGGGGAAGTTATTAATTTCTCATTGCCTCAGTTTTCTCATTCTACTAAATTGGGATTTGCTCTTGAGAAATAATAGCTACTATGATTTTTAAAACATGTTTGTCATCTATTATTTTTTCCAGAGTATAGTTGTGCTATATATTTCTAAGTAGTTTAAACATAAGCTAATACCTGATAATTAGTTCTAGATATGTGTTTGTGGTCTAAAATGATACTTCCATGTTCATGCCTTTATTTAAAACACTTGAAATTAATTTTCTATAGTTTTCTTCTTCAATTTCTGTGAAATGAACTTTTTTTCATTTTGTGATCATATATTCACATGCTGTATAAGTGAAAAGCAAACAACTACAAAACCAAAATTACATAGGTACACATTATTCCATGAGTTTGAAAAGTGTCTTTACACTCTTGTCTGTGCCTAAATCCAGTTAGAATTCAAATTTAATGGTTCTGCAGTTGTCTTAAATGTTATGAGAAATTCACAATTAAATAAAATTGTAAAATGAAGGCATTAAAGGTAAGTGCTGTTTTTCTAATTTTAATTTGCTTAATACGGTAAAATAATTTTTTATTACTTTATTATAAGGGAAAACATTGTATTATATACTTGAGTGCAAAACATACCACATTGCAGTGAGTTCCATATGTTTATTTGATAATTGCCAAATGCTTAAATTATTTTATAATTTATAATACATCCAAAAAAAAACTGCAGTGCATTGAGGAAGCATGTAATCTAAAGGTAGTTTCATGAAGTTCTTTTTTGTTTGTTTTAAATTAAGCATATTTTGTGATTTCCTATCAATGTATCTTTGAACTTCAGCATATAAGGTGTAGAATTTTTCTTTCATATTCTCAGATATAAAAAAAACTTCGGCATATACATGTGGTTTAGGCTACTAAATAGCCTATATGTTAAATGCTGCATACCAGTATTTAATTCAATGCTTTTTTCCCTTTTGTTTAGTGTTCATGTGTTTATAACTTTATATAATAGACTTTGCTAATACATTAAAACACTCTAGTTATGGTTAACTAGCCTCCACCTTTACAGGAAAATACCTACCTGAATTTTCTTAAAAAGTATATTTATTAGAAATTTAAAAGAAACTTTCTGTGATTAATATGTGCTTATCAGTTTTAAATGTTACAGGATCTGAGTAAATGTTAAAATGTCTCTGTTTCCCCCACTTGTTTTTACCATATTGCCATTTGTTACTGTATTAATGGAGAATATAATACAAATTTGGAAAAGTTGGATTTCCTTGATAATTTTGTATGTGTCCTGAAATTAAATGAAATATTTCCTATGACATTTAAATTTGGTATCATAATTATTATATTTGCTGAGATTTGTATAAATTATTTAGCTTCTTTTCTTGTCTCATTATATCTTTCTTATCAATTCCCAACTTTAATAATTGAATTGTGATAATAGAGTTTGCCTTTTAGTCATGTTCATTTCAGTTTTTATTAAATGATTATTTTTATAGATAAATGTTAGTTTTATTCACTGCAAAATATTATGTAATATTTATATTATATTCATATTTTATTTAATATTATGCATAATATTAAGCAATTATGTAATCTGTTTTCATTGCTAATGGCTTAATATATTTCTAGTTATATTATTCTATAACTGGAAATATTCTTGTTTTAAATTCTGGGTTAAAATGAAAAGGTTTTTTTATTTAAATTTTAATTTTTCATTAAGCTACCACTTTTATAAACCAACAGCAGTTTCACATTTAGGATTTTTATATGTATATAAATTTGGATTTTTTTTATATTAGCCTTAACTTCCTTTAATTCTATAGAAGAGAACTAGTCCCAAGGGTATATTTATAATTAAATACACATTTTTTTCCTATGAGGGTGAGTAAAACTGTTCCATGAATCACATCTTAGCAGTAGAACCTGTTGAGCTACTTTAACTGACTTGGGACTATCCAGGTGCACTTACAACTGATTTTAAAGTTGGAACCTTTTCCTTGTTTATTTCAAAATGGTTCTTTTATGTTTAGTCCTTCTGTCTAAAGGTATTTTTAAGCAGGATTTGGTCTGTTTTGTATTTTTTAAGTATTTTTGAAAAAGTTCATTTGACATTTGTTCTTTGTGCAAATTTTATAAAAGTTCAAATCCCCTAGACTTTTCTGTGTTTTTGGTTCAAAAGTATTAAAAAGTTCCTCAAGACACAGTTGCCTTTAGATACCCCATTTGACATAAGCTTTCCTCACTTTATAGGTTATCTGTGAAAATTTTTGTTTGTGTTACTTATTTATAGTTAACAATCACTTGCTTAAAATTATCTTCTGTGTGTAGTCAATAGCACACATGAAACTATCTCCTATTTGTAGTTAATAGTACAGTCAGTAGTAATAGTAATTTATTAATAGTACAAATTACTGAGTTACTTTGAAGTAAAGGTATAAGTATGAATGAGAAACAGTTTGGGAATTGGGTATTGTCAGTCTTTTATTTTCAGATAACTTTCTAAATGTTTGATCTTTCATTCTGTAATATTAATTTTTTAATGTTGTAAATTCCCCAAATCAACATCTCTGTATTAAATGCAATAACCAAACTATGTCTCCAAATCTGATACAACTTAATGACTAGATGCCCAGAAGACTATAACGTGTTTAGTAAATGAACACTGAATATACAGACATAGAAATTAATATTAGCATACACTAACACACTACACAACGTTAGTACGTGACACATGTGTATATTTATTAATGATATGTGTGGAATCCTTGGGTTTCATAGTAACTAGACCTGGGGTAGTAGCAGTTATCAAGAATGTCTAACTATTGCTCAATGGTATGGACAAACCAAATTTCAGATGCTTTTTCGTAATGTTTTGCTTTAGTTTCTTTATTAATCCATCATAATTACGAGCCCCCCCCAACCCCCATTTCCTTCTTCCCTGTAAAGAAAACATTTAAGTTATAACAATCTGGCCCTTTGAATTTTCATATTTTTTATGAAGGATTACCCCCTTTCTGCCCCTGCCATCCATAGGGGTGATTGATTATATCTGCGGCCATTGGTGGTAAGCTTAACCTTCTGCCCCTCTCTGTTCCCTGTAGAAAGTCCCAGTATCCTCAATTTGCCTTGGTCTTTTCCTCAAGATGATCATCCTAAAGCTATGTAGGGACCACTAGTATCTGATTAGCATACAAAAGATACTCTTCTCACTTCACAGCTTCCAAGGGTTTAGCAAATGTACTTCAGGAAATTGAGGTGAAGTCCAAATGTATATTTTACAATATCACAAATGTACACGCAGGATTTAGATAGACCTCCAATCTAATGTGAATTCCCTGTAATCTGGATTGTAACCTGCCATCTGTGTGATCTTGAACAAGTTGCTCATCTTCTGAAAAGTTCTCTGTTAATACAAATAACTACTTCAGATTGTTAGGGGATCAGGTAAGAGAACTGTGTGAAGGACCTTGCACAAACTGGCACCTAACGTGTTTGGTAAATACTATTTCCTTTGCTGCCACGCTCATCTGAACTCCCTCAGTGCCTACCCCCAGATCATATGGTGTGTATCTTAGTCATCCACCTTAAATCTTTAACATAAAGTACATTTTTAAAACTGTGCATTATAAGAATATCTGATAGAGTTTTCATTTTGACCCCAAGGAATGCAAATCTTTTTTTCAATTAAACAGCAGATTAATAATCTGTACTGTTTGATTAATATATAAGAAAATGATTAATCATGTCTCAGGCACCTTGGTCAAGACAGGTAAAAGGACTCCCAAGAACTGACCTCAGAAAAGACTAATCAGAATACCTAAAAACCACCTTGTGGACCAGATACACAGGAATTTTGTAACAATAAAAAAATAATAATAAGATTACAAGATATGAAGGGTTAGAGATAGTGCTACGGATAGACTAGAGCAGATTATATTGTATTAAAGAAGTATCTTCTAAAATTGTGTTGGATATCCTGGGATTTGAATTCATGCTTTTTATTTAATTCTATATGGAATAGGTTGAGGAGGCAAGAAGCAGTGTTCATAAAAGTTAGCAAACTTGTTTTTCATGTTTCTCAATCTTTTAAGATGATTGTTTATAAAACACTGATATTTGTAGTAAATATCTTGTTCTGAATATTAGCTTACCCTATGAAATTGTGTGTCGTTGTGCTGCAGTCATTTACTGATGTCATCCTATGGCAAGTTGGCTTGAGATTTGAGGTACCTGTCAGTGGATTGTTTGAAGACATTAAAGGCAGAAACAAGAAAACAATAGTATTTTCAAGAAGAAAAATGATCATACAGCAGAATGGTCCTTGCTAGACTTAAGACTTAAGATATCTGTCTTTACTGTGTGACCTTTGGGTAATTCCTTAAGCATTCTGACCTCATAGTCTTCATACGTAAATGAGAATGTATAATCTTGTAAATTATTTTCATCTCTGACTTTATCCAGTTATTTATTGTATGCATGTGTGGTGAGAGACGGAGCGAGTGTGTGTGTGTGTGCATGTATGCAGAGTAGAGCACAGTATGTACCTGAATGAGTTCGAGGTTAAACCACCTGGACTCATTTGTAAAATGGGATATCTGTCTCTTAAATTATAATGAAGATTCAATGACATAATCCTGAAAAATCACTTAGCACACAACCTGGCACTCAGGAAACATCCTGTTCTTCAAAACCTGGCTGAAATGTCAAGTCTAAGTAGTCTGTTGATCTTGTACTTCCTAGCTAAAGTTAATCTTCTCTTTGTGGCATAAATGTGTCCTATACTTACTAGTGCTAAGTTTATCAATAATTTACATGTCTACTTCTCTTCTTAGATTATGAGTCCCTTGAGGACAAAGATGGGTTTGTTCACATTTATAACTTCACTGCCTAACATGATAAATATTTGCTGAGGAAGTAAAATTTTCTTATTTTTAAATGGGTTCCTCCCAGTGGGAGGTAATCTTGAAGCAAAAAATGACATTAGAAGTGTTCTCGGCTCCGCGCCTGTGGCTCAAGTGGCTAAGGCATCAGCCATGTACACCTGAGCTGGCGGGTTCATATCCAGCCTGGGCCCGCCAAACAACAATGAAGGCTACAACCAAAAAATGGCCGGGTGTTGTGGCTGGCACCTGTAGTCCCAGCTACTTGGGAGGCGGAGGCAGGAGACTTACTTGAACCCAGGAATTGGAGGTTGCTGTGAGCTGTGATGCTACAGCACTCTATCCAGGGTGACAGCTTGAGGCTCTGTCTCAAAAAAAATAAATAAATAAAACTATGCTATATACCATTTAAAAATATAGTCGCATACCAATGGGGTGTCAGGGACTCACCCTACTGAATGAGGGGTTTTATACATCTGTTTAAGCCAGGCAGTAGAACCTGGGAAAACAAACTGCCAGTGGGGTTAGTCCCTGATGCCCACCATTGGTATGCAACTGTTTTATTCATTTGTTTATTTCAGATAAATGTGAGGGTACAAATGACTAGGTTATGTTTATGTTTATTAGGTAAGGTCCCTGTTGTAGTCATCCCCCTCACCTAAAAGGTGTGCCTTATACCCTTACATTGTGCCCATTAAGTGAGAGTACACCGTTCCCTCCCTCTCCCCAACTTAATTAAATTGATTTTTTCTCTTGTGTGAGCATGTCTTCATCTACTGCCTTCATGTTAGTATTGAGTTACGGGATACTTGCTTTTCCATTCTTGTGATATTTTACGAAGAAGAATATGTTTCAACCATCTAGGTTAATACAAAAATATGTAAAGTTGCCATCTTTTCTTATGACTGAGTTGTATTCTATGGTATTACATGGTATAAATATACCACAGTTTATTAATCTAATTCCATATGGGTTCATGGGCACTTAGGTTGTTTCCACATTTTGGCAATTGTAAACTGAGCTGCAGTAAATAATCTAGTGCATATATGCTTATGATAAAGTGATTTTTTTTTCTGCTGGATAGGTATTTATTACTAGGAATTGCAGGATCAAATGGAAGTTTCTATTTTCAGTTCCTTGATAATTCTTCACACTTCTTTCTAAAGCGGCTGATCAGTTTGCAATCCCACCAACAGTGTGAAAGTGTTCTTTCCACATCACACCAGCATCTGCCGCTCTGGAACTTTGTGATGTGAGCTATTCTTACTGGGGTTAGGTGATATCTCAAGATAGTTTTATTTGCATTCTGATGATTAGGTAAAATGAGCATTTTTTCCATGTTTATTGGCCATTCATCTGTCTTCTTTAGAAAAGGTTCTGTTTATGTTGATATGCAACCATTTTAAAAGCATAAAACAACTTGATGAAAACATGGGTAGTCATCTACTCTCAGGTTGGGGCAAGAATTTCTGAATATAAAAGCAAAGAAACTGCAATCAGTGTAACCTGGTTTCTTGTACCCTCAATGAATCCCCAACAATGAATTTAAAAAAAAAAAAAAAAAAGGCAAAGAAACCTTAAAGGAAAAGTCTTTTGAGTTTAAATTTAAAATGTGAAAAATGAAATTAAATGATCAAAAACTAAAAGGCAAAAATGTCAACAAATTTTTTAACCCTGTGAGAGAAAGATGAGCTTATTTTTATAGAAAAATTTCTGTGTATGTCAAGAAAAGTTTATATCACAATTGCCAATAAAAACCAGAATAAATGTTGAATCTCAGTTGTAGTCAAATGCAAATTGAAAGACACATAAATATAACAAGAAAGTTAAATTTGCTGTACACTATTATCAAGAATGTGGGGGAAAGGCTTTATCAAGCAAAGCTGTTGTAAATTAAAAATGAAACGCTTTTTTCTGAGTGGTGATTTAGTAATGCCCATGAAACATTTTTAAATGATCAGAATTCAATGTTTAAAATCATTATATAAAGAAATACAAAGAATATTGCTTGTGTTTTTATATGATAAAGTGATACTATTAGAGTCAATCTTAATGTGTAACAGAGGGAATAATTAAGTCATGGTATGCAGCCCTTGTAGGTTGTGTTTTCAACAAGGATCAAATGATACAGACTATCAGATAAACAGTGTATGGTAATTTATCATTTTGCATAAAATTATATATAGATTAAGGATGGAATGATACAGTGGACTGATGACTGCTTTTAATTTTCAGAAAACTTTTCTGCTTGGAAACATTACATTTCCAGGAGTGACTAGTCATTTCAATATATGAAAACCAGTCAAAATAGTGTACTGTTTTAGTAAAATAAAAGACAAAAACCACATGATCATATCAGTTACAGAAAAAGCATTTGACAAACTATGGCCACGATCTCTGATAAAAATACTTTAAAAAACTAGGAATGGAACAAAACTTTCTCAACTTGATAAAAAAAGCATCTTTGAAAAACCCACAGTTTGAGGGACTTTACCTAACAAATGCAATCAGTGCAACCTGGTCCTTTGTACTCTCAATGGATCCCCAACAATTAAAAAAAAAAAAAAAAAGAAAAGAAAAGAAAGAAAAACTCACAGTTAAACTTCATGATAAAAAAACTGGATATTTATTTCTAAGATCAATAACAAGGTGAGGATATGTGCTCTTACCCTTTCTATTTAGCTTTATCATGGAAGTCTTAGTCAGGGCAATTGTGTAATGAAAAGAATAGAAGGTATCCATATTGTAAAGGAGGAAATAAAACTATCTCAATTTATAGAAAAAACATAATCTTGCATGTAGAGAATCCTAAGGAATCCACCAACTGCTCCCCCCACAAATATTAGAGCTATTAAGCTCAGCTATAGGATACAAGATCAGCATATGAAGCTCAATTTCTAACTGGTATTTCTAAACACTGACAATGTTTTCCTGGTATTTCTAAACACTGACAGTGCACGATTCAAATAATTCCAATTACAGTAGCATCAAAAAGAATAAAATACTTAAGAATAAATATTAAAAAATAAGTGTAAGACTTGTGTGCTGAAAACTACAACACATTGTTAAATGAAATTAAAGACCTAAATAAATGGAAAGACACCCCGCGTTCATAAAGAGTTACTGTTATTAGGATGGCAACTTGACATATTTAGTGCCTTTTATGTTGAGTTGCCTTTTTTTGTTTTTTGAGGCAGAGTCTCTTTGTTGATCTTGGTAAAGTGCCATGGCCTCATAGCTCCCAGCAACCTCAAATTTGGGGGCTCAAACAATCCTCTTGTCTCAGCCTCCCAAGTAGCTAGGGCTATAGGCACCTACCACAATGCCCAGTTACTTTTTAGAAACAGGGTCTCCCTCTTGCTCAGGCTGATCTCAAACTCCCGAGCTCAAGCGATCCACTCACCTTGACCTCTCACAATGCTAGGATTACAAACGCGAGCCACCACACCCAGCCTTCTAGTTGCTTTTTATAGAAATTAATTAATAAGCTGATCATAAAATTTATATGAAAAGTCAAGGGACCTGAAAATACTGAAAAAGAACAAAAATGGAGGAAGTATACTTCCCAATTTCAAAACTTACTTCAAATTTATAGCAATTAAGTCTTTGTGGTACTAGTGTAAGCATAGGAATGTAGTCCAGTGGAATAGAATTGAGAGTTCAAAAATAAGTGCATTCATTTATAGTCAATTGATTTCTAACAAGGGTGCCAAGACTTCATGGGGGAGAGAAATGGGTTTTCAACAAATAGTACTAGAATAACTAGATGCAAAAGAATTAATTTAGATTCCTATCTCATAAATTCAAAATTAATTGAAGACCTAAATGTAAGAACAAAAACTATAACACTTTTAAAAGAAAACATGGGTATAAATCTTAGTGCCCTTGGTCAGTAGTTTCTGGGATAGGACACAAGACAGACAACGTGCCAAATAAAGATAGATTGGATAGATTCATTAAAATTTAATACCTTTGTGCTTAAAGGACACCATCAAGAAAGTGAAAAGAAGCTGGGCATGGAGGCTTGTGCCTATAACCCCAGCACTCTAGGAGGTTGATGTGGTAGGATTGTCTGAGACCATGAGTTTGAGACCAGCCTGGGCAATGCCAAGAACCCATCTCTACAAAAACTAAAAAAACAAAGCAAACAAAATAACCACATTAACAGGCATGATGGTGCATGCCTACAGCCTCACTACTGGGGAGCCTGAGACAGAGGAATTTGAGGTGATAGTAGCTATGTTGATGCTACCCTCCCCCAAATAACAAAGTGAGACTCTATCTCAAATAAAAGGAAATAAAATAAAAGGAAAAGAAAGAAAGTGAAAAAACAGAACACAGAATAAGATAAATATTTGCAAATTATATACCTGAGTAGGGACTTGTACATATCCCAAATAATATAAATAACACTCAGAACTCAGTAATCAAAAGACAACTCCATTTTTTAAATGGACAGAAGATTTGAATAGATGATTCTCCAGAGAAAATGTACATATTACCCATGAATACAAAAAAAGATATTTAACATCATTAGTCATTAGGGAAGTATAAATCAAAAACACAACAAGATACCACTTCACAGCCATTAGGATAGCTGTACTCAGAAAGACTGACAATAGCAAGTACTGGTAAGGATGTGGAGAAGTTGGAAATTTCATACATTGCTGGTGAGAATGTAAAATGGCATAACCATTTTGGAAACAGTTTGGCAATTTCTCAAAAAAGTTAAAGAATTACCTATAATTCAATAATTCCAATCCCATCTATATACCCAAAAGATTTAAAAACTTATATTTTCACAGACACCTGTGAATGTTTATAGCAACATTATTCACAATAGCCAAAAAATGGAAACAACTCACATGTACATCAACTTGTAAAAAGATAATCAAAATGGGATATGTCCATACAATGGAATGGAATATTATTCAGCCTTTCAAAAGAGTATGTTACATAAAAATCCATATTACAAGATGGGTCAAATTTAAAAATGTTATGAAATCAGACAGAAACAGCCATATATTGTAAGATTCCGTTATATGAAATGACTAGAACAGGCATATCCACAAACAGAAAGTAGTTGTTGCCAGGTGGTACAAATGGATAGGAAATGAGGAGCAGACTGCTAATGGGTATAGGATTTCTTCTTTTTTTTTCTTTTTTTTTTTTTTTTAGACAGAGTAGAATGCCTTGGTAGAATGCCATGGCTTCATAGCTCACAGAAACCTTAACTCTTGGCTCAAGTAATCCTCTTGCCTCAGCCTCCTGAGTAGCTGGGACTACACACAGGGTACCCACCACAATGCTCTACTTTTTAGTAGAGACATACTCTCATTCTTGTTCATCATGGTCTCAAACTCCTGAGCTCAAGCAATCCACCCCCATTGGCCTCCCAGAGTGCTAGGATCACAGGTGTGAACCACCATGCCCGGCCTGGATATAGGATTTCTTATGGGGGTGATAAAAATGTCCTGGAATTAGATAGTAGTGAAAATTGCACACTGAATAAATTTAAAACACTGAATTATACACTATAATATAAAAGGGTGAATTTTATCATTTGTCTGAATTATATCTCCATTTTTTAAGTGAGAAGAAAACTGAAAAATAATAAAACTTATTCATCTTATATCTTAAAAATAAATACATTACATTGAATATCTGTTATTTTTATTACCAGAAGAAAAATATTATATTCAAAGTGCTTTAATAGGAACTAAAATGCCAATCGCAACATTTTTTTAAAAGAGAGCCTATAATAGTGCTATGAGATGACTATTTTTGTTGCTGTTGTTTTTTAAGGTTTGAATTGCGTATTTCTTCCATTGTAGAAGTAAGACGTTCTCCTCTTCCTCCCTACTTTTTCTTTTCTTCATCTGGCCCAGTTCACACTCAAGGATAGTCAGGTACCAGCCTGTGGCTCTTTCCAGGGATTAAAAGATGCTCTCGTTTTCTCCCTCCACCCTACTCCATCTCATCTATTTCTTATACAACTTTCTTATTGCATGTGACTGGTATACTCTCTGTTTTCTTCTGTTTAATACTTTAAGCCTTGTTTATGATGGCTGAACATGGATGGATCGGAAGGAGTGTTCCATTCTTTTTTAACAAACACTTAACCTGAGCACTTAGTTTTTGCTAGGCACCCTGCTGGGCACCAGGATTCCAGAGGTGTATGTATCTATACTCAGACAGACTCCTCTCAGTCTGTTTGTAGGTTACTGAAAGACACGCAGCTAAAAGTTTGATATATTTTATGCATTTTGAGTTTGAAGTCCTTATGACACCTCGAGCTCAAAAGTGTTCGAGGACAGTTGGGTAATAGTGGTATAGCACTCAGAAGAAGGGTCAATCCTGAAAATTAGATTTGGAAGTCATTAGAGAATTACACTTACTATAATCAGTTTTTAAACTCAGTATATTTCTTTTCTTTTCTTTTCTTTTTTTTTTTTTTTTTGAGACAGAGCCTCAAGCTGTCACCCTGGATAGAGTGCTGTAGCATCACAGCTCACAGCAACCTCCAATTCTTGGGCTCAAGCGAGTTGCCCCCGCCTCCCAAGTAGGTGGGACTGCAGGCACCGGCCACAGCGCCTGGCCATTTTTTGGTTCCAGCCGTCATTGTTGTTTGGCGGACCTGGGCTGGATTTGAACCCGCCAGCTCAGGTGTACATGACTGGTGCCTCAGCCCGCTGAACCACAGGTGCCGAGCCTAAACTCAGTATATTTCTTAAAGTAGTTGCCACTAGTATGTGTTTTGTTTCTGTTTTCTCTGAAGTTCTCAATTTTTTGGCAGCAGGCATATTGAGAATGTTTTGAACTTTAACTTCAACCTGAGTAATAAGCCAGTGTGGTAGGAAACAGGAATTTACATTAAGGAAACTTTTGACGTATAGATACATATGTGTGAGTATTCTGACAACTAGGTTTGTTGGAATTGCTTGAATGGAAAAGAAAATGGTTTCTGTGAGGTCATATAGACAGAAGTCAGTTTTAGTTGGTTAAAGAAGTTGGAAAGAGAATCTATATAAATTATTCTGTCATTTAATGGTTGAGAGGGGTGAAAGAGCACTATAAGAATTATCTGTGACTCAAGGTTTAGGAACTTAATTATTTTTCAAGATTGGAGGAGCTAAATGTGTTTGTATACTAAGTGGTAAGTCAGTAGTGTAGGAAAAATTAGTGCCATCATGAGAGATTACTTCATGGCTAAGTTCCTATGAAAGGCATGAAGAACGGGATATGGAGCATGGTCAGACCTAGCCATGGTGTGGAAAGGTAACTAGTTACACAGAGGTAGAAGGGAAGGAAATGAAGGAGGTGATAGATTCAAAAATGCTATTTTAGAGGGTTGGGCGTTAATATAGCATGTGATCAGGGAGGTTGTGACTTTCTTCTCAGGATTCAGAGTGAGAATCATGTGCTAAGAGGTAACTTGAGGTTTAGAATAGCCATTAAGGGGGCAGAAGAGCAGGGATACAAGAAGTGAAGTACTCTTTTAGAGTTCTCACAACCACTGACATGTTTGAGAACCTGCTAAAAGGATTCACAGGCAATTGTAATCATGGCTGAGATTTATTGGAGTAAAAGAATACATAGTAGGAGGATCAGCAAAGGAAAAAGTCTTGTTAGATATGCTGGAGGAATCTAAGTAAAGACTCAAAGTTCTCTCTCCCAGAGGTGAGGATGGGGAACTGTTCCTTCCTCTAGCAATGAAATGAATGCAACAAGGAAATTTTTTCAGTGTTTCTGACCAAGGAACCTTCCTTAAGACTCCAGGGTAAAGGTGGAGAGTAGAAGTCACATAAGTATCTGCTTACATAACCAGCCACAATTACCAGAATTCCAGACTCTGAAAAAGCAAAGTATTCGCATCACACTATTTGCAGAAACAGTTGAGGCAAACTGATGAAGAGTTCAGTCCCCCAAATCCCCCTCCTACACACATACTTAAAATAACCTTACCATAACATAGGGTGCATCTAAAACTAAGTTATTGGAGGTCAGACTCACAAGCAGGTGCTTCTTCAGAGCAACATAAATACTGCTGTATTAACTCCTTCCTGCACAGGCATTAAAAGCCAACTCAGATAGTTATCCCAGTTTCTAAGCGGTGCCATTGTGTATGACTTCATGGCTGTAGAATTTTCTCTATTGGGGCTTCAAGTAGGGGAGTATAGAACACGAGTTGTTAGATTTATCCAGATGTAAAGTTTTAAAGGGCCTGAAAATTCTAAGAAAGAATGTGAATAACTAAGTAACAAGGCAATAAACAGGATAATGATGAGAGTGCTAAAATGTGGAATTTGGGGGTGTACTACGATCTAGAGAGGAAAAGAAGCAAGTGAGTGTGTCTGAGAGAAATTCAGCAGATGAAAGCAGAGGATTCCCTGATGATGGCAAGGATTCAAGGTCGAGACTTGGGTTTCACCAACTTTTCTGTCTAGGTTAAGAAAAATCAGACTGTTTGTTGACTTTTTAAAAAAAATTCTTGATATTTTAGGTGTAGTCTTTATCTCATGTAGGAGCCTCATCTTATTTAACCTCCTAGTGTGTTTTATTTGAAAATAAACTTGATATATTTGTCTGTGCTATGAATTCTGTCTTGATTTTTAAAAATGCCTTTTAGGGATTACAAAATCATTTTTTTCTAATATACTAAGTTTTCCTCTGTTCTTTGCTTGCTCTTTCATCAAAGAGGATACTTCTGACAAGATGGATGGTAAGAACTTCCTTTTCTAATTCTACTGAAGATTTTTATGGATCATAGATTCTGTATAATATTCTTGTGCATTCTTCTCTTAATTTCTGAAAATATACTACTTATTTAGCAATAAACTTCTGTGGAAATAGCTGCATAATTCTCTGATTGATTTTGGGTTAGGCTTATCTATTCAATATATTATATCCCAATCTACTCAAATACTGGAAACTTTATTGTAACTTAATTACCTTCAGATTTTTTCCTGAGCTCTTAGAAGTAAGCCTCTGAATATTCTCAATTTCTTCTTCTAAAATATTAATTCAGAAGAATGGAAAGAAATAAAGTCATTTAATTTAGCTCTTCAGTTTACTAACTGATACAGAGAAAGACTTATATTTCTTGAATTGATATAATTAATTATGAAAATGAAATGTAGGTTACAGATACAATTTTTAAGAGCAAGTTGTAAACTAATATATAATCAAAACTGAACTTATTTTAAGCTTCCCTTTTTAATTTCAGTATTCAGATGATTATAGTCTATAATTGCTTGGTTCAATAAACACTCTTAATATTTTTGGTCTAATAGACAGCATATTATCCAGGTGTTCCCTTCACTTCATCATAATCTTATGAGGGAGATTGGCTTTTACAAAAGAACTTATTCTAAAATATTAAATCTATAAGCCACATAAATGAGATATAGGAAAAATGGAGACATGTTTTTCTGGAAATTATTAGGTAAACTCTGAAAATTGATTTAATATGTCTTCTATTTAATTAAATGACCATTTAATAAATCTTAAGTTGGATACTGGAGTGCCAATTATGTTAGTATCTGCTTTTCTGTATGATTAAAGTATTCATAAATAAAAAATTATTGAATGAAATTACAGCCCGATAGGAGATGATTCATATGTATATTAAGCACTTAGCTTGCTAAAGGGCTTCTGATACTTATATTCTTGGTGTTTTAAAAACAAACTTTTATCACTTTCCAGATGAAAATATTTTCTTACTCAAGTCAGAAATATCAATTTGAGGAGTCAGTTCTGATATGTGATGTATTACTCTTACTGATATTCAATATCATGTCTAAAAAATACAGAAACATGTATATTATTGCCTTTACAGCAGTGAGTTATGATGTTTGTACTTGGTGATTTGGGGTAAATTTCATTGATATCTGAAGGATTGCATTGAGTAAATAGCTGATTAATTGGATTGATAGGTTTTGGCTTTAATGAAAAGACAAATGAGTCCTAGATCATGGAGTTAATTCTGACGTTGTCAATTAACTTTTTCTTGTTCTTTTATGGGCTACCTTTTGAAAATGCTCAGAAAGTGTTCCTACTCTGGAAAGGTCTATAAAAACCTTCATTTGCAAAGAAGAGTAATTACAGAGTTACATTTTTCTTTTTTTGCCATTTCAGGGTTTAAGAATGAAATATAGCAGATATTAAATGTTTACTGTAAAATCTTGTACTTTCAATTGTGTAGTTTAAAATTGTGTGTTCTAAATCCATTAGTTTATCTCAAAATGTTTTCTCACAATGAATCACTTCAGAGTTCTTTTTAGGCTATCAGACTAAAAGTTATCTTTTGTTTTTACCCTTTCGTTTTAGTCTTGGGTGGGGATTGCGAGGTAGGTCTTAATATCAGCATTGGCAGAATTTGTTGAAATATTGTTTTATTTCTCTTATTTAGGAACAGCATCTGAAGATGGTAAGAGTTATGTATTTTGTTAGTAACACAAATGCCTCTACGTTACTATTTTCATAGGTAGGATTAAATATTAAAGGCAAAATAAGCTAATTTCTTTGCATATCTTTATAATTTGCCAGTTGTAGTAACTTCTGCATTTCATGTTTGGTTGCATTAGTTATCATGTAGGGTTTTTTTTTTTTTTAATTCTTTATCTTCCTGTTTTGTTTTGCATCTTCGGTCATCTCATGTTGGAAATACATAATTGCTTGACATGTTTAATAATATCTAGTATATATAATTTCATTTTTTCCCAGTAACATTAATACTTTTTTTGGTATGGTTTTGTTTTTTAATTTATGCCAATTCATTTATACTTTGGAGAAACATGCACCATTGTCATTTCATTAAAGCTTAAATGTCATTGGTGTTCATATCTACTTATTTAGTCTGCTTTTAGTGTGTGTTTTATTTTTTTAATCAGTGAGTATAGAATTGGTCACATTTCAAATTGAATTTGATATTACAATAGAGTTGCTGCATGTATTTTAGTGAGCCATTTCACCTTAAAAATAATTATTTATTGCTTTTGAATTCATACAAAGAAAATGAATTCATTTTTATACTTATCCTACCTGAAGTCTATTTTATTAAAGCCTCTGATTTGGAACACATATTTTTTCCTTGTAAGTTTTACATAGATGACATTTTCCTGTGATAAAAAACTAGATATAACTCTTATTGTATCATACTAACTCTGATATGTTTAAAATAATTTTATATTTTGTTTTAATTTTGAATACTCAATCAAAACATGATTTTTGGCACTGTGGCATTGTAATTGGAAATGTTAGTATCAAAATACTTAACATATACTAATATAGGATGTGGATAAATTCTCCATTTTAAAAATAATAATTTGGTTATTTTGTTTTACTTCTTAGTCAAGAGAACTTTGTGTCCTACTCAAAATAGACTCTGTAAAAGGGTGAGATGCATGAACTACAGTTCATTGGAGGCCTTGAATTGATTGAATGCTGATATTCCACCAGTTATGCTTCTGTTTTGGTTCTGTTTTAGTCCTACTTATTATTATTCTCTTATCTTCCCTTGCTCATTTCTTAATTTTATAATTTCTCATTACTCTTCAGTATATTTTTCCTAATTAATATGGTCATATCAAGTTAGCCAGTATTTGGTATTCCCCCCCTATAAATAGTACCTTTTAACTAAAAAGGTATGAGTATGTTTGGGGTTGATTCTGATTTGTTATTGGATGAAACTATTACTTGAGAACACCATAGTAGCTAGTAATATATTCTATCATCACTCGTTTTTACTAACGGCAGCTTTCTTGGTTCAAGAGCTTTAGAAATGGGATAAGGATGTTTGTGGCTTAGTTTTGTAGAACAGAATGAGAGATAGAGAAGAAAAGAGTACAGAGGAGGAAATATATTTAGAAAAGCTTTAACTCTTAGTATGATATGCATTTTCTCAAATCATTTTATAAATGAAATTAGTTGGGAGGGGAAAGCAGTAAACATATTCATGTGTATCTGTAGTAATCAGATATAAAAAGATTAAATATTTAGCATAATAATATCTCTTCTTGCAAACGCCTTTAGTTAAATACATTTTCAATCAAGAGAATTGAGTTGTTGTTTCTAAGATTAGGCTTATTTAAAACTATAGGCTGTCCTATACCTATGGTGCATATCTCAAGGGTACATGTCTAATCTATTAAGTATAGAGTATAAATGTCTTAACACAATAATTAAATGAGGTGAAGGATATATTAACTAGTTCAATGTAAGCATTCCAAATTGTATATAAAATCAGCACATTGTGCCCCATAAATGCATAATGTATACCTGATCTAAGTGGTTATGACTTAATAAAAAATAAAATAAAATAAAACTGGGGTGGATTTGAGAATAATCTAAGTTTCCTAGGGACTGAAATTTTAGAATTAGAACTACCAGTTAAGAGTTAAGTATCATGCTCATAGTAATTATATTAATTATAGCTACTGAACTAATAATACCAAGTTAATAATGTAATAAGTCTTTTAGTTTATTATTATTCTTGAAGAAAAGTTAGCTTACAGCATAAGAAAAAAGTTTTTTTTAATTTTGAGAGAAATATAATCTGTAAGTTATGATTACATTATTACAGAATTTGACAGTACCTGCAATCATGAGATTTTCTTCCCTTTATTACTAAATGTAATTAGAGAAAAGTGTTTTTAATTATGTATATATTTTATTCCTCAGGCCGGGTGAGAGCAAAGCTTTCAGCACCACTTGCTGGCATGGGCAATGCTAAGACAGATTCTAGAGGAAGAAGTCGAACAAAAATGGTGTCTCAGTCACAGCGTAAGTATTGCTTATCAGTTCTCCTATATTTGTCAATATGTTAAGATAAGTGTGTTGCTTGTATATTATTTTTTGTATTAGGAGATTGACCAGTGGATAAAGACAAAGCTAATTTCAAAAAAGAGAAGCCACATACTGAGTTCTTGTTCTGTACTTTAGGTTCATCATCACCTGACAAAAATGAAGGTATTTTTTTTCAATGTTTTGGGTCAGTTGTGCATGTTTTGGAATTTTTGAGTGAGTGTTGTCTTGTCTTTGGTGTGTTATTAGGGCTGCATCATTAATATATGCCACTTAGAAAGAAAAAGTTCATCTGCTGAACAAATTTTTGCATGGAGATATTTTAAGTAGCATATACCCTTAGCATTCAGGTTTTCACAGTCTACTCAGAAACTTGCAAATGTGGAAAATTGTGCTTTTTAGAAGCAAATAATTGCCATATGTTAGCATCAAAATCTGGTTGCAAGGCAGGTCTTGGTGGCTCACACCTATAATCCCAGCACTTTGGAAGGCCAAGGGAGAACCATCTGGGGCAAAATAGGAAGACGTTGTCTCTACAAAACAAAACAAAACAAAAAGACAAAAATACTTTTGAAATCAGCTGGGTGTAGTGTCATGCATTTTTAGTCCTAGCTTATTGGAAGGCTGAGCCCAGGAGTTCACGGTTATAGTAAACTTTGATCATGCCACAGCAGTCCAACCTAGGCGACAGAATGAGACTCTATCTAAAAAAAAAAAAAGAAAGAAAGAAAGAAAAAAGAGGGTAAAAAGAAAAATCTAATTACATCTTAGATTATGTTATTTAAGAACAGATATGTGGTATCTTCTTATGCTCCCTTTAATATATCGGATTACCTTATTTAGGGTTAGCATTTTTAGGAGGTATATACGAACTTATAGTGAGAAACATGAATTGAAATCACCAATTCCATTATGTTCCTTGTTAAATTTAAGATATTATTGCTATTTCATTGGAAGCTGAGTTCCTCATAAGCACAGTTATTAAAAAGCATAATTTTGAGGTATAGGTAAAGTGGATGATGTATTTCTACATGTTCCAGAATAGTGACATATAAATCTTCCAGCATTATTAATTTAAGACCATTTGTTCTCATTCCTTCTTTACTGAGATTTTCTTTAGTGCTTATTTCTAAACTAAGAAATTTTTTTAGAGAATTATGAGAGTTATTCTATGTATTTGACTATCAAATAGATTTAACTGCTTTCTGTTGTTTAGATGATTTATTAAGATATGGATGTCCTATTAGTGTTTTTTTTTCTCCTGATTCTTATATCTTAGAATCAGGGAAGAGAACTCGAGTTGTTTTTCATGGGCTAGGGTGGTGATTATGCAAGGCCTTCCTAGCAGTTTCTAGCAGTTTCTTCTTTTTCCAAAGTCAAAAATCCAGGCAAAATAATGATGATGATACCCAGCAAGAGTCCTAAAAATAATAAGTACTCAATAATATTAATTTTCAAATTGAGGATTATTTACAAATAAGAAAAATGGCAATGTTCTGTAGGCAAGGACTTTTCTCTCAACCAAATAAGCATATAACATTCTTCTCTGATCATGTATATTTTTAGAGTAATTTTTAGAATAACTTAATCTTTTGCAGTATATATAGTAGCATAGTGGTTAAAACCTGTGCTGCAGGGCGGCACCTGTGGCTCAGGGAGTAGGGTGCTGGCCCCATGTACCTAGGGTGGTGGGTTCAAGCCCACCCCTGGCCAAACTGCATCAAAAAATAGCCAGGCGTTGTGGCAAGCGCCTGTAGTCCCAGCTACTCGGGAGGCTGAGGCAAGAGAATCACCTAAACCCAAGAGCTGGAGGTTGCTGTGAGCTGTAACGCCACGGCACTCTACTGAGGGCAACAAAGTGAGACTCTGTCTCTACAAAAAGAAGAAAAACCTGTGCTGCCCAAACCAGCATCAGCATCAGTGTCATGCAGGAGCTAGTTAGTAATGCAATTTCATGTGCCATCACAGATCTGTCGAATCCAGTCTTTACAAGATTACCAAGTGATTTGTGTCACAATGAAGTTTGAGAAATACATACTGGAAGACCAGATCATGGACTTGAGTCACACTCAAGAGCCAGTTTTGAATCCTGGCTCTTTTCGGTTATCTATTTAAAGTTACTGTACTCCTGTATATTCAGCTGTAAAATGAAGAGGATAATTAGTATCTACTTCATAGGATTGTTGTAAAGATTAAATGATGTAGTATATTCAATAAGCTTAAAACAGGACATGGCCCAGAGTAAGCATTATGTATAACTGATAAAATGGTCCTCATTATTATTTTTACTCAAATGTTAACTGAATTTTATACTGTTATTATATACTTCTGTACCTTCTTAATCTTATTACCTTTAGGAAACAGAAATATATAATGAAGTTAGAAAATTTAAAGCATAAAGATAAGAACTAGAAATTGTTCATGTTCAGGATCTAAGGATAAAACCTAATTGTAAAATATTAGTTCTTTTCTAAAATAATAATAAGGCTGATTTCAAGGCAGGACGATCTAAAGGGCTTTTTAAAAAAACATATTACTTAAGGGACCTCCTTTCAGGCACATTATAACTAAAGACTACTTCACTAGAAAATAAAATAATTTTTCTGCATTTGGTTTTTGCTTTGAAACACAGTTCACGGTACTCAATCCTGTCCTGAAATGTGAGAACACAAAAAGACCTAGCAGGACTTTAAGATTAGAAGACTTTCCCACGATAAAATCACTTAGATTTCAAGTCATATTGGACGGGTTTGTGTTTGTTTGCTTGCTTATTTATTTGAATGACTATATGTTCCATTCCAAATTCTTTTGTAAAAAATATATAATCTTCACTTTGTCATCAAGTATTCTAATTCATTAGGGTTTGCATGGTCTTGCCACATTTTTGTATCCCCATTTTGAAAAAAAAAGTCTCTTGGATCACAGTAGATGTGTTCTGTTGGCTAACCAAAATAAACATAAGCAGACCCAATCAAGAGACTTCTAGATGGCATTTCTGAAAGAATTGTGTCTCTGTGTCTCTTTCTTTTGGTAGTGACTGGTTGTGTACAAATAATTATACAGCCTGTCGGAAAGTGTGTCTCCATCCTTTCACCTTGCATTTTTTTCCTGCTTCTAAAGATGAAATATGTAGCTTTATCGTGTAATTTTTCTTCAGCTGTAAGATATTGTAGTTGTTCCTGTGTGTACTTTTAAATTAAATGTTTAAATGATAAAAACTGAAACATTTAATTATTACACTTTGGACTGTCTGTAGTAGAAAAGCTGAAGAATTTACATTTACATTTACTTTGCAATTTCATTTCATCTGCTTTGTACACGAATGTCTGATTTCAATTTATCAGCTATGAAAACTATTAAATGTACTGCTTTTGTTATAGACATTTGTGCTTTTTGGGATATTTTCAAGTTTGCTTTTTTTTTTTTTTTTTTTGCTTTAGGACTTTTTTTTTTTTCCTCAGAACTGACTAAAGCTTTCTTGTTTCCATCTGCCATCCATTTAAAAACTGCTCCTTCCCTCTTGGATTATAATCCTTACCCTAATTCTGCCTTTACACTTGTTCAGGATCACAATCTGCTAATACTATTGGTGGTAAGAATTTGTAGACTTTATGTGTGCATCTATGGTTTGATCACCTATTTTCATTACAAAGAATGGGTTCTATTCAGCAGAAATTCTTAACATATAGTATTTTATTACTCTGTAGTGATTTGGAACAAAAATTGCCAATTATGATTTTCCTTCTTTATTTTATTACCAACTAATTTTTTAATGGTATTAAGTTGATACTATAGAGATAAATTTATTCAAAAAAAGGAGCTTTAATCATGCTTCGCAATGCCATTAAAAATACAAAATGATACTTTGAAAATTTTAGGCAGCACAGGAAAAAATATCCAATTTCAGGTTTTGCAAATTAGGGTGTTTTCTGGTAGCATACTTTTTCTTGGATACATTATGCCCCTTATAATCAACTCTGTGGTTTTTCTAAAAGAAATGTTTGTCCTTGGTGGCTCTTTGTTGGGGAAGGAGCCTTGGCATTTTCAAAGTAGAAATTATTCCAAAATGAGTCATAGACATTGGAATTAACACACTCTTGATAGGGATCAGTAGTATTAAAGAAGAGAGGGTAATGATGAAGGCAGAATGAACAATGTTAATTTTATTATCTAGGAGAGAGCATGAATGAACATGTATAGAGTGAACTTACATAATTTTGATAAATTCCATAAATATAGAGTAGAAAGAGGAGTTACTCTTGTTTCTAGACTGCATGTTTCTTATCTGCTGAATAGACCCACTTTTCAAGGAATTCTCCAGTCTCCTACCAACATTCCACCCCCCAAATTTATATTGATTTTAACAGAATACCGTATTGTATGTGCTCACTTCATTATTTATACTCTTTATATTGTTACGTGTTTTCCCATAAAATAATCCATTGGCCTATCTTGCATTGTCAGTTTGTGGCATGTTGGGTGTTTGGATGTTTTGGTGTGTATGTATAATTTAGACTCTGCATGGAGAAAACAAATGCCTTATGGGTATCGTTAAGGTTGTAACTGAAGGAAACTGGATTCAAAGATTCTTTAGCTGAAACATCAAGACATACTCAAATGAGAGATCATTTTAAAGTAGACTTGAATAATTTTCCTCCCATATTTTACAATTCTTTTACTTCAATAATAAATGTTTTTTAAGTCATTTGACCTCCAGGGAGGGGTAGTGAGGGAGGAGGAGGGAGTTGATGTGCTCTCACTGAATGGACACAGGGTGAAGGTATTGGACACACCTTTTGTGTGTGGCACATAACCACAAAAGGGACTCAACCTAACAAAATAAAATATTTTGACCTGGTTGTTTGTACCCTTACATTAAACTGAAACAAATTTACTTTTAAAAAGAAAATTTTAAAATAAAGGTCATTTGACCTGATTTTTTTATTTTTAATTGAGAAGTGAATTTATTTCAGGTTAATGTGAAGGGTACAAACATAGAAACAACTGGGTCAAAATATTTGATTTTATTAGGTAGAATTTCTCTTGTGGTTATGTCCCACACTCAAAGGTATGCCAAACACCCCCCATCATGCCCATTCAGTAAGAGCACCCCATCCCTTTCCCCTATTATCCTTCTCCCCAGTTTGAATTTAAATAAGTTTTTCTCCTATGTGGGTATGCATTAGATCATCTATTTAATAATAAATTGTTGATTTCATTGGAAGTACTGCTTTGTTTTACAATATAGTGATCACTGTTGGGAGATAGGTTTTATTTTGTGTGCTGGTAAATTGCAGGTTGTACTCAGCAAGACAATACCCAGAAAATTGTAGCAGGAATCATAGATCAGCAGCTCATGGACCACATCCAGCCTGCCCTTGTTCATGAATTATTAATCCTAAACAACATGATAAAAAGTAGGAAATTTCAAAGCTTTCACTTTTGAAAGATACCAAGACTTGACCAATGTTATCTCAAGACAACTGGCTAGAAGTAAAGTCACCTCCCACTTGGGAAAGGGAAGGCACTCCCATATATTCACCATAGTCCCCTTCTTCCCTGCTTTACACTGAGTGCTCCTCCTTCTTTGATATCCCATGCTCATCCCCATTGACATTTGAGTCTCAGTGGAAATAACGAATGATTGGGAAAGACTATAAAGTGTGGGCATTGGTTCTCTTACGGTAGTACCCAGGAAAGGAGATAGTTGCTTTCATGAAGATTTTTTTTTTTTAACTGTGTCACCCTGAGTAGAATGCTGTGGCATCACAGCTCACAGCAACCTCAAACTCATTGGCTTAAGCGATTCTCTTGCCTCCCTGGGACTACAGGAGCCCGCCATAACGCCCAGCTATTTTGTTGTTGCTCCTGTAGTTGTCATTGTTGTTTAGCAGGCCCCGGTTGGGTTCAAACCCTCCAGCCCCAGTGTATGTGGCAGGCACCCTAACCAATGAGCTATGGGTGCCTAGCCATCATGAAGATTTATTGTATTTAAGTCCAGGTTTAATTTTTCTGTAATGTTTTCAGAATAGCGTTAGATCATATCTTGGAGTTACCTAGTCCATTTTCCTATTCAATATGGACGTAAACTGCTTTGACAGGGAAGCTCATCCCCTTAAAATTTAGCTCATGCATTTCCAGCTTAAAATCACGTTTTTTAAACTTTTCTTTTTTTAACCTGTGCCCTACTCTCGGAAAAGATTTTTTTCTACCCACCCCTACCCTCATTTCTCTGACCACACCTCCTCTACCTTAACAAGACTGAAAATTACCTTTAAAAGTTTGGAAAAGATCTGACTTCTTTGATCTTACTCCTGTTCTACCCTCAGTACTTCTATATCCCACAATGTTACCACCCAAAAGCCCTTTGCTATTTGTGCTATTTGAAGGCAAATAGCGAAAAGTAGTTTCTTTTTTAGCTGTCTCAATTTTGTCAACATTTAAAATGTAATTTTCTAAAATTTACAAATATGCCTAGTAGCAAAATAGATAATTTTGCTATGCCCATTCAGAGGAATATCAGCAGTCAAACTTTTAAAATGAAGCAAATTATCATCTATTTAATAAAAAATATTAGTAGTGAAAGAATCATTAAGGTTTTGTTTTCTTTTAAATTCAGTCATGTGTCACATAACATTTTGGTCACCAGCAGACCACATATATGGATGGTGGTCCTATAATATTATAATACTGCATTTTAACTGCATTTCTTCTATGTTTAGATATATTTAGGTACACATGTACCTGTTGTCGTTTAATAACCTGTAGTATTTAGGATAGTAATATGCTGTACAAGTCTGTAGCCTAGGAGCAGTAGGATATACCATACCGCTTAGGTGCATAAGGCTATTTTTTTGTAAGTATACTCTATGACATTCATGTGATTAAGGAATTCTGAGATTCCTCTGAATGGGTATAGCAAATTTATCTATTTACTAGATATATTTCTAAATTTTAGAAAATTATATTTTAAATGTTGACAAAAGCTATGCTATGTAGGATTGTGTGAGTATACTCTGTGATGTTCATGTGATGGTAGAATCACCTAACAACCCATTTCTTAGTCATATCCCTGTTATTAAATGATGGGTGGTTGTATATAGCCTTTTCACACATAGCATTTTAGTCATATGAAATGTATTGTCAGATAAATGATTTCTTTGGAAATCTTTTATGATGATATATTATTGGTGGTGTAATACCCCCCCACCCCCTGGTGGGGAAGGGGGAGGAAGCCCTGAAGATATGTTTTAGGTGATTTACTATTCAGTGTTAGCATATATAGTATATTTTTTCTACAAGTTAAAGTTATATATAAATCTTCTTCAGTCCATTTCCTTTGAACTTAGAACCTGCCCTACTATCACAGTTTTCTCCGATATATTTCTTGAATTTTTTTCTTTTCAGCAAGTTCTCTTGGAGTTGACATTTTAACATTTGTATATGTGTTTGGTGTTCAGCTGGCAGCCGTTCTGGATCTCCAGGAAGAGTTCTTACCACAACGTCCCTCTCCACTGTGAGCTCTGGTGTTCAAAGAGTCCTAGTCAATTCAGCCTCGGCGCAAAAAAGAAGCAAGATACCACGGAGTCAGGGCTGTAGCAGAGAAGCTAGTCCATCTAGGCTTTCAGTGGGTAAGATGTTTTATGTGAGATTTATGCCCTTCTATTTGTTTTTTAGTCTTTCAGGCTTTGGTAGCATTTAGCATTTTGGAATATGAGTAGAAGAAAACAAAAATTCAACAGTTGAAATACAAGGTTATGAATTGAACGAGTGTCTTATCTTGAAAGTATAGTTCATAGATATTTCAAAAACTATATCTCATATTTAAAACAACAAGGTTAGGGAATTTGCAACATATTTTTTATATATACCCAGAAATGTATACATATGTTAGCTGCTTACATTTGACATTGGGATTATAGTTCAGTCCTATTCAAATACTAATTTACTTTAGCTTTTTTTCTCTGTATATTGAGAAGGATACTTTAAATTTTGGCTAACAGTAATTATAATTGAAGTTTTCTTAATAAAAGGGGATTTACTGGCTTTTTTAACTGAAAAGTTTGGAGATTATAGTCTTTGGGGGTCTGTTTTTCTACTCTCCCTTCTTCCCTTTTTGCTTTATCAACCGTGTTGTTGACTTTGTCCTTAGGATAGCTACTACTTGATCTTTTATGCCCAAAAGTCCCCTAAATACTTCAACGTGTTTGTTTTGTATTGATTTGTTTTGAGACAGAGTCTCACTATGTCGCTCTCAGTAGAGTGCTTTGGCATCACAGCTCACAGCAACCTCAAACTCTTGGGCTTAAGCAATTCTCTTGCCTCAGCCTCCCAAATAGCTGGGACTACAGGTGCCCACCACAATACCCGACTATTTTTGTTGTTGTTGTTGTAGTTGTCATTGTTGTTTGGCAGGCCTAGGCTGGGTTCAAACCCGCCAGACCTGGTATATATGGCTGGCGCCCTAGCTGCTGAGCTACAGGCACTAAACCTTCAATGTGTTTTAATTATTTGTTTTTCATTGTTTTATGTCTTTAATAGATTATGTAACTTTAAAGAATATGCTCGTATTTATATTTCTTGTTCTATCAGCTTCGATCAATATCTTCCATACTTTTCTCTTTACCTTCTGCTGTCTTAAATTTATCATTTTTATTCTCATGTTATTAATGAGAATAAAATTATGTTCTCATCTACATCCATAAGCAAGTCTTATGTATCTGTTCGGTAAGTTGTCTTTAAAGTTGAAAAGCTATAAATAACATTTACTGTTTTATGAGTAAATAAATGTTTGTGCCAAGACAGTGTGCTATGACCTCTTTTTTTCCCAAAGGTACACTGAATTTAACACTCAAGTGTTAGGGACCACTTGAAAGAGAATGTTTTCCCATTCAGAAATGAAGTCTCTTTTCTTACAGTTCTACCAATTACTTAAAATTATGCCACATTTAGTTTGCTTTCTATTTGGAAAATGATTAAGAATAGTGTATAATTCTCATAGCTCCTAGTATTGCTGCCTCTTCAATAATATTATTATATGGAGTTTCTTATTTTCTGTAGACTTCTTCCAGTACTCTGGATTGGTTGCTATCTGGGCCTCTTGCTCAGCTTTGGTCTTGAGAGCCTTCCATTTGCTCACTTGTTTGATCCTCGATCTTTTTTTTAATTTACTGTTTTGCTTTGTTCATACACATTCTGAAATATGTTCCTTAGAAATTTTGTGTAGTAAGTCAAGATTTTTGAAGCCTTCTTTTTGTATATCTTTATTCATTAAGTAGCACAGATTCCTTTTAGACCAACAAATTTTGAATCAATGTCCATAGTACCACTTTTCATTTAAGTTGTGCCTGATATTTGGCCCAAAGAGCCTCTGAAGTTTTTTATCTAGGTTGATTCACTTCTGTTTATTTTCCAGATATTATATTTTAAGTTCTGTACTCCACTTTGAATCAGTTTTCACCTATGTTTTTTATTTATTTTTCTGTATTTGTATTTGTGGTTTTATATTTGTGAGGAGGGAAAAATATGATGAAAATTGAAAATATTGGCTCACTCTCTTTGTCTTAAACTGAAAACTTAAGAATGGGTATTCTTAGATTAATGAGGTTAATTTTTGAAATGTATAGATTTTTCCCCTATTGAAAACCTAAGATAAGGCTCAGCGCCTGTGGCTCAACAGGCTAAGGCGCCAGCCACGTACACCTGAGCTGGTGGGTTCGAATCCAGCCCCAGGACCCGCCGAACAACAATGACGGCTGCAACCAAAAAATGGCCGGGCGTTGTGGTGGGCACCTGTAGTCCCAGCTACTTGGGAGGCAGAGGCAGGCGACTCGCTTGAGCCCAGGAATTGGAGGTTGCTATGAGCTGTGATGCCATGGCACT